>CAUYRH010091564.1:0-78123 GCA_963574655.1 Perodicticus potto | reverse complement strand
TTCACCTTCTTCTTGAGCTATAATTGGGTTATAATTTTCATAAGAAAGCTATAAATTGGTTTCATAGTAAGACAGAGTATTATGGATACTTTTTCTTCCATTCTTGAGATACTTTGCTAAGAAGAATATGTTCTAGCTCCATCCATGTAAACATGTAAGAGGTGAAGTCTCTATCTTTCTTTAAGGCTGCATAATATTCCATGGTGTACATATACCACAATTTATTGATCCATTCATGGGTCAGTGGGCACTTGGCAATTATGAATCGGGCTGCAATAAACATTATAGTACATATATCTTTGTTATAATGTGGTTTTTGGTCTTCTGGGTATATACCTGGTAGAGGAATTGTAGGATCGAATGGCAGGTCTATTTTTAGATCTCTAAGCGTTCTGCAAATATCTTTCCAAAAGGAACATATTAGTTTGCTTTCCCACTAGCAATGTAGAAGTGTTCCCTTTTCTCCACATCCACGCCAACATCTCTGATTTGGGGATTTTGTGATGTGGGCTAATCTTACTGGAGTTAGATGATATCTCAAAGTCATTTTGATTTGCATTTCTCTGATGATTAAGGATGATGAGAATTTTTTCATGTGTCTGTAGGCCATACACCTGTCTTCTTCAGAGAAGTTTCTCTTCAAGTTCCTGCTCACCATGACATGGGATCACTTGTTCTTTTCTTGCTAATACATTTGAGTTCTCTGTGTATTTTGGTTATTAAACCTTTGTTGGAGACATAACCTGCAAATATCTTCTCCCATTCTAAGGGTTGTCTGCTTGCTTTACTTACTGTGTTCTTGGCTGTGCAGAAGCTTCTTAGTGTGATCAGGTGGCAGTAGTGTATTTTTGATATTGCTTCAATTGCCCATGGAGTCCTCCTCATAAAATATTCACTCAGGCTGATTTTGTCAAGAGTTTTCCCTGCACTTTCTTCTAGCATTTTTATAGTTTCATGTCTTAAGTTTAAATCTTTAATCCAGTGAGAGTCTATCTTAGTTAATAGTGAGAGGTGTGATCCCGTTTCAGTCTTCTACAGTTCACCACCCATTTCACCCATCACCATTTGTTAAATAGGGAATCTTTTCCCCACTGAATGTTTTTAATTTGCTTGTCAAAGATTAAATAGTGGTAAGTAGCTGGGTTCGTCTCTTGGTCTGTATTCTGTTCCATATACCTACCTCTCTGTTTTTGCACCAGTACCACACTGTTTTGATCACTATTGATTTATAGTATAGTCTGAAGTCTGGTAGCATGTTTCCTCCTGCTTTGTTTTTATTTTTGAGTAATGTCTTAGCTATTTGAGGTTTGTTTCTGATTCCATATAAAACGAAGTATTAGTTTTTGAGATCTTTAAAGTATGACAGTGGAGCTTTAATAGGTATTGCATTAAAATTACATATTGCTTTGGGCAGTATGGACATTTTAACAATGTTGATTCTTCCCAGCCATGAGCATGGTATGTCTTTCCATTTGTCAACATCTTCAACTATTTATTTTCTTAGAGTTTCAAAGTTCTCTTTATAGAGATCTTTCATGTCCTTTGTTAGGTAAATTCCCAAATATTTCATCTTCTTTGGCACTACTGTGAATGGAATAGAGTCCTTGACTGTATTTTCAGCTTGACAATTGTTGGTATATGTGAAGGATACAGATTTATGAGTGTTGATTTTGTAGCCTGAGATACTGCTATATTCCTTGATCACTTCTAAAAGCTTTGTGGTAGAATCCCTGGTGTTTTCCAGATATACAATCATACCATCTGTGAAGAGTGAAAGATTGATCTCTTCTGATTCTATATGTATACACTTGATCGTCTTTTCTTCCCTAATTGCGATGACTAAAATTTTCATTACAATGTTAAAGAGCAGTGGAGGCAGTGGACAATCTTGCTTGGTTCTGAGTAGAAATTATTTCAATTTAACTCCATTCAATACAATATTCGCTGTGGGTTTGTTATAGATGGCCTCTATCAGTTTAAAAAATGTCCCTTCTATACCAATTTTCTTAAGTGTTATGATCTTGAATTGATGCTGAATATTATCAAAAGTTTTCTCTGCATCAATTGCGAGAATTATATGGTCTTTTTTTTTCAATTTGTTTATGTGCTGAATTATATTTGTAGATTTATATATATTGAACCAGTCTTGAGACCCTGGGATAAAACCCACTTGGGCACGGTGTATAATTTGTTTAATGTGTTGCTGGATTCTGTTTGTTAGGATCTTGTTGAATATTTTCGCATCAATATTCATTAGTGATATTGATCTATAATTTTATTTTCTTGTTGTGTCTTTTCCTGGTTTGGGGATCATGGTGATGTTTGCTTCATAGAATGTGTTGAGTAGTATTCCTTTTTTTTCTATATTTTGGAAAAGGTTGAGTAATATAGGTACTAGTTCCTCTTTAAAGGTTTGGTAGAATTCTGATGTGAAGTCATCTGGTCCTGGGCTTTTCTTTTAGGGAGATTTTGTATAGTTGATGCTATTTCCGAACTTGATATAGGCTATTCAACATTTCCACTTCATTTTGGCTAAGTCTTGTAAGGTGGTGTGCTTCCAAGTATTGGTCAATTTCCTTCAAATTTTCATATTTCTGAGAATAAAGTTTCTTGTAATATTCATTGAGGATTTTTTGCATTTCTGAGGAGTCTGTTGTTATTTCCTCATTACCATTTCTGATTGATGAAATTAGAGATTTTACTCTTTTATTTCTGGTGTGGTTAGCCAAAGGCTTATCTATTTTATTGACCTTTTCAAAAAATCAACTTTTGATTTATTGATCTGTTGTATAATTCTTTTGTTTTCCATTTCATTTAATTCTGCTCTAATTTTCGTTATTTCATTTCTTCTGCTGGGTTTGAGATGGGAATGTTCTTCCTTTTCCAGTCACTTGAGCTGTCCTATTAAGTTGTGAACTTTCTCTCTTTCTGATCTCTTGAGGAAGGCTTGCAGTGCTATAAATTTCTCTCTTAGGCTTGCTTTTGCAGTATTCAGAGGTTCTGATAATTTGTATCTTCATTATAATTTTGTTCAAAAATTTGGTAATTTCCTTCTTAATCTCATCTATGACCCAGTTATCATTCAGCATAAGGTTATTTAGCTTCCAGGTTTTTGTATGTGTAAAAATATTCCTGTTTTTACTGAGTTCAACTTTTATTCCATGATGGTCTGAGAAGATGTAAGGAATCATTTCTATTCTTTTAAATTTGCTGAGTTTAGACATGTGATCTAAGATGTGATTGATTTTGGAAAATGTTCTGTGGGATGATGAGAAGAATGTGTATTCAGTTTTGCTAGGATGAATAGTTCTGTAGATGTCTGTTATACCCAAATGTTGAATGGTTAAATTTAAATCTAAAATTTCTTCGCTTAGCTTTTTATTGAAGGATCTATCCAACATTGCCAAAAGAGTATTAAAATCTCCAACTATTATGGTGCTGGAGGAAATCAAGTTGCTCAAGTCTGTTAGAGTCTCTCTTGTAAATTGAGGTACATTCTGGTTGGGTGCATAAATATTAATAATTGAAATCTCCAGATTTTGAGTATTACCCTTAAAAAATATGAAGTGACCATCCTTATCTTTCCTTACTTTTGTTGGTTTGAAACCTATTGTATCTGTGAATAAAATTGCAACACCTGCTATTTTCTTATTTCCATTTGACTGAAATATAGGTGATCATCACTTTACCTTGAATCTATATTTATCTTTTAAGTTAAGATAAGATTCTTGTATGCAGCAGATATCTGGCCTGAGTTTTTGTATCCAGGCAGCAAACCTGTGCCTTTTTAGAGGACAATTTAAGCCATTCACATTAATTGAGAATATTGAATTTTGGGTATCAAAGTTTTTCAAAAGTCAGGTGAACATTTTTAATCCTTTTGCCACTGTGGAAGTTGGAATTTGATCAAAAGTTTCTGAGTGAGTTTACTTTTGTGGTGGAGGATTATACTGGTCATTATGGAGGATAAGTCTGAGAATAACCTGGAGAGCTGGTTTAGTTGTGGCAAATTTCTTCAACATGTGAATGTCATTAAAGTATTTAATTTCTCCATCATAAATTAAACTCAATTTAGGTGGATATAGGATCCTGGGTTGAAAGTTATTTTGTCTTAGGAGATTAAAAGTCGATGACCACCCTCTTCTAGCTTGAAAGGTTTCAGCACAGAGATCTGCAGTCATTGTAGTGTTCTTTCCCTTTTAGGTCATGGTTTTCTTATGTCTGGCTGCTTTCAGAATTTTCTCCTTCATATTAAGTTTATTGAAGTTAATTATGATGTATCTGGGGGTTGTCTTATTCATACTGTGTTGAGCTGGCATTCTGAAACTATCTGCTGTCTGAATTTCATAATCTCTTGGCATGTTTGGAAAGTTGTTCTTCATAATCTTATAAAAAAAGGCCTCTGTGCTTTGTGAAGCAACTTCGTCATGTTCAGGTATTCCTATAAGGTGCATATTAGTTTTCTTAGAACTATACCAAAGGTCTCTGAGAGGATGATTCATTTTTGCTCTCCATTTCTCTTCCTCTTTGAGGGCTTGGGATTGTTCAAAAGTTTTGTCTTCAATGTCAGAAATCCTTCTTGCTCCAATCTGTTACTGAGGTATTCTACTGTGTTTCTCAGATCTTTGAGGGCTGTAATTTCTTGTGTCAGTGTGTCAAAATATTGGGGATTTTTGTCTTTGAATTCATTGAATTCTTGAGACAAATTTGAATTGCTCCTTGAATTTCTAATTCCAATTTTATTTCCATTCTATTAATCTGATTTGCAATCCAAACTCTGAATTCAATTTCTGACATCTCAGGCATTTGTCTATGAATAGCATCTTTAGTTGTGTCTGCCATATTGTTCCTTGGGGGAATTGATCTACTCTGTTTATTCATGTTACAGGTGTTTTTCCACTGATTCTGTCCATGCTTATTTTACTCCATTTGGCTAGATGAGCCGAAAAGGTAATGTTGGGTTGGGGGGGTTCCCGGGATAGTGATTAACCAGCCCTTTACCCAAGAACTATGACTGGTGTCTGTACCTTTTCACCTAGAGCTTTGCAAAGGACCTATACAGTGCTATGGCCTGAGACAGTGGGGATTTATTTGGTGTGGTGGCGCTAAGTGGCTCTGTCTTGTTTTTCAGCTGGTCTCTGTCTTACCCTGGTGAATTAGTTACTCTGGATTGGTGTCTCAGCTGTGGAGAATACCAGCAATTAAGTAACCCCACCCACCATGGGCAACAACTAGAAAAGGGAAATCAAACCTTCCCACAACCACATCCAGGGTACCACTTTGGATAGTCCTTGGGTGATTGGTCCCATCTGAGAGCTCCAAATAAATTGTCCCAGACAGCACCCAGTTTCAAGTGAGGGAGTTCAAAAGGTCTCTAGCAACTAGATAGCAGGGTTTTCCTGGAAGCTTGAGTATGACTCGTTCTGGTGCTCTGTGGAGTCAGAAGCCACCCCCATCCCCAGCAAATGAATTAGTCTGGGAAAGTTGATGCCTCCTTCCCCACCTTGCACCTCTGTCATACCTAGTCACTGGTAACCCCACGGGACTATAACCTAGTTCCCTCCAATGAGCACATGCTCCAGGAGTTTGAGCCTGCCTGAGTCAGAAATATCTTATGTCTCCTTGGCCAGGCCTCCACCCTCTGCCACCATCTGGCAGCAAAAGATGAGGCCTGACAACCTTGGGTAGTTAATGGAAGCTGGGGCAGTTCACTCAGTTTCAGCCTTACCCTTGATTGATGTTGATGACACTTACTTATATTTGTGCAGAATTTGTGATTCTGTCCTGGCTATATTCCCCTGTGAATCAGACACCATTTGAGTTCACAGAAACTGCGACTCAGCTCTGGTCTGTGCTACTACCCAGAGCTGGCATTTCTGTTTCCCCTGCATTCTGTGTTGGGGCAGGTGCAGCTCACAGTCAGCTTGGACTTCCAGCCTCGGCCTGCCTGCCTTTGTCTTAGCTATCATCCCCTGAGGGCCGGGTGTTTCTTAAGCAAACAAAGCAGTCCTCTGGGTCAGCCCTGCTTCAGAGTTTGCTGTCTCTGTGCATGCTGTCTTCAATTCTCTGTTCTGCCCAGCTCTGCCCAGGCTGGTACTGTCTCAGGAATACCCTTTGCTCACAGGGTCTGCATTACTGTCCCACATCTATTCCACCAGTGTCTGCACCAGAGAAGATGTGTGACTTTCTCTAGATGCCCAGAGAGATAGGAAATGTCCTTCCAAAGTGTCCCCAGGGATGTGGGCCCTATTGTTCCTGATGCTGCTGCTGCTCTGTGGTGGTGGTGGAGGTCAGAACCTTTCACTTTCTACTTTCAGTTCCTTCAGGCCACCATTTTCTCCTTACCCGTGTGCCACAAAATCAGCACAGACCTGCAACAGCCCATGCCTTGTCCACAGCTCTCAAGAAAATGCTCAAGAATCTGGACTCCATGTGGTCCAACTTCCAGACCTCAGGGTCAGAGTGGAGGGCAGTGTTGGGAGTTCAGAATTGCATGTAGAGAATATATACAGTTTTATAGAGTTTATGCCTGGCAGGATAGTGCCATGGCACCCTAGTAGGGGAAGGAGGTCCAGTTTTTAGAGGGTCTCTCCCATGAGATCAAATAGGAGGACGTTTGAACTCTGCTTGCTTTTTTGTAGAAAGTATACTGTGAGCCATTCTCATGGGGGAGGGGACTCCTGTCTGCTTGGCGATGGATTTTGTACCTTTTGTTTGTATCATTGGGGTCACAGCTTGCCTCAGCAGGGTTGAGGTGCATTCTCCAACCTTCTCTCTTGGTTCAGCTCCAAACTATCAGTTTACTTGCTAAACTTCTGTCCTTCAACTCTCTTCTGGATGGAAGCCTCTGTGGAAAGCTGGCTCCAGTTGGCTATCTTTCCTCCACCCCTGGAGTGTCTTCTTAGATATTTTGGCTATTAATCCCTTGTTGGATGAGTAGTGTAGAAGAAACACTTTTTTTTTTTGGCAGGTTTTGGCTGGGGCTGGGTTTGAACCCATCACCTCTGGCATATGGGGCCTGTGCCCTGCTCCTTTGAGCCACAGGCGCTGCCCCAGAAGAAACACTTTTGATTCAGGGACTAAGTAGGTTGAATATAAAAGAATGCAAAGCGATATACTCTACAAATAAACTAGAAGAGACCTGGAGTGTCTATGATAATATCAGATAAAATTTAAGAGAAAAATTTTTCTAGAAGGCACAGAAAAGCATTTTATATTGATAAAAAGTGAAATCTACCAGTAAATAATCATAATTACATTATGTAAATAATAAATCACAAATTTTCAAACTATATGAAACCAAAAAATAAACAATGATGATAGAGAGTTTAATTCTCCACTCTAATAATGGATAGAACAACTAGGCAGACCATAAACAAGTAAACTGAAGAGTTATATAATGTAACAAACCAAGTAGACCTAAGAAACTTGTATAGAATATTTCGACCAACAACAGTAGAGTATACATCATTCTCAAGTGTACTGTAATATTTTCCAGATAGATGATATATCATGCCATGAAACAAACCTCAATAAATAAAAATGGTTTAAAATCTCACATGCTGTTTTCCAATGACCATGTAATGAAGTTAGAAACTAACAGCTAAAGAAATTATGAAAAAAAAAAATAAAGTGGGCCAACACCAATTCTTGATAAACACTCTTAGTAAAGTTGTTTTCACGTGTTTGCAATTGTGAATTGTGCTGTCGTAAGCATATTAGTTCAGGTGTCCTTTTTATAAAATTACTCCCTTCCTTGGGCTGTTCCTGTGGCTCAAAGGAGTAAGGCCCTGGCCCCATGTGCCAGAGTTGGAGGGTACAAACCCAGACCTGGGCAGAAATTGCAAAAAAAAAAAAAAAGAATTACCCCCGTATTTTGGGTTTATACCCAGGAGTAGGGTTGTTGGATCAAATGGTAGGCCTAATTTTAGTTCTTTACAAATTTCCATAAAGGTTATACTAGTGTATAACTTCTATATGGCAGTGTATAAGAGTTTTTTTCTCTCTGCATTGTTAACTCACGATGGATAAAAGACTTAGATTAAACCTAAGTCAGGAAATTACAAGAATCCTAGAAAGAAATGTTGGAAAATCTCTTATAGATATTAGCCTAGGAAGGGCTGGGCAAGGTGACTTATGCCTGTAATCTCAGCACTCTGGGAGGCCAAGGTAGGTGGATTGCCTGGCCTCATGGTTCCAGACCAGCTGAGACAGAGTGAGACCCTGCCTCTAAAACTAGCAGGGCATTGTGGCTGGGGCCTATAATCCCAGCTACTTGGGAGGCTGAAGCAAGAGAATCACTTGAGCCTAAGAGTTTGAGGTTGCTGTGAGCTATGATGCCACAGCACTTTACCGAGGGCAAAAAAGTGTTACTATTTATAAAAAAAAAAAAAAAAAAAAAAAAAAAGAAAGAAAGAAAGAAAAAAGATATTAGCCTAGGTTAGCCTAGGCAAAGAATTCATGAACAAGACTCCAAAAGCAATCACAATAGCCACAATAATTAAATGGCACTTGATCAAATTAAAAAGCTTCTACATAGTCAAGGACATAATCAAAAACTTCCCAACAAATAAAAGCCAGAGGCCAGAGGGTTTTAATGATGAACTTTATCAAACACTTAAAGAATTATCATTAGTCCCCCATACATGTAGCAAAACAACAACAACAACAACAACAACAAAAAAAAAAACAGGTGGGAAACTTTCCTAATATTCTAGTTAGTATTACTAGATATCAAAACCTGGCAAATACATCACAAGAAATAAAAATTAAAGGCCCACATGAGGAATATAGACTTCCCATTCCCCAACTAAATACAACTGGATATGTATGTGCAAAAAGTTAAGTTGCACCTCTACCTCACACCAAACTCTAATTTAACTCAAAATGAATCATAGACTTAAGGATAAGGGTTAAACCTGTAAAACTCTTAGAAGACAGAGGTTTAAATCTTCATATCCTTGTATTAGGCAATAGTTTTTTAGATATCATGCTAAAACACAAATGAAAAAAAGTAGGTAAATTGGGTATCATCAAAATTTAGAAAAATTTTGTGCTTTAACGAATACCATCAAGGAACTTAAAGGAAACTTACAGAATGGGAGAAAATATTTGTAAATTAAATATTTAATAAGAGGTTGTATGAACTCTTGTACTATAACCTTGTATTTAGTAAACAAGATGCATTTAAAAATTATACCTCAAAACTAAAAAAAAAGATAAATCATTTTAAACCTAGACAAAGAATTTGACTTAACCTTTTTCCAGAGATGGTATAGAGTGGCTAGTCAGCACACGAAGATGCTCTGCATCCTTAGTAATTAAGGAAAATGCAAACCCAAACTAGAATGAGCTACCACTTCATATCCACTAGAATTATATATATAAATAGACAATAACAAGTCTAGATGAAGTTGTTGAGAAATGAGGAGACTTACACATTACTGGTGCATTTATGCAGCCATTTTAGCAAATAGTTTGGCTGTTTATGAAAATATCAGATGTGGATTTACTCAAATATTAATACACTCCTGGCAATATATCCAAAAATACTGAAAATTTATCTGCATACGACATGGACAGAAATAGCCACGTTATTCAAAATATCCAAAATAGCATAAACAATGGAAATAATGCAATTGTCTATGAACTGATGAAAAAAAATATGGTATATACATACATGAAATTGTATCAAGTAATAAAAATACATGAAATGTTATTTGCTATGATGGCATGGTTGATCCTTAGAAGAATGTGTAAGTGAAAAGAGCCAGATATAAAGATCAAATATTATATTATTCCATGTACAATTTATTTGTAATTTCCAGAATAAGCAGATTCATCAAGAGTATATAGATTGAGGTTTGCAAGGGCCTGGCAGGGAGCAGGATTCCTGTTGTGTAGGGCTTTTGGCGGGGGTGATGGAAATGTTCTTCAGTTACCTAGCAATGCTGTTTGTACAATTCGATGGCTGTCTTAACATACACAGAATGGTACACTTTAAAATGGTGAATGTTATGCTGTGTAAATTAAATTGAGTAAAGCTGTTATTATAAAAATTCTACAATCATCAGCCTATGTAAAGTGCTGTAATTTATTTATGAAAATTTAGAATAATCTTTTAGAAAATGTCATTTACATGTTTGTGTACTGTTCAATCAGTGCACATAAAGATTTCTCTGAGAATTCAGGTTGTATCTTTCCCTCTTTGGGTCCAGGATGCATCTCTTTAAGTTTGTTATTGCCAAAGACACAATTTCTGGCTCATTTTATATCTCTCTGCACGTCATAAAAAGGTAGGAATGTTACTATTTCTCACAAGGCTATTTCTCTTAGGAATCTGTTTTTATTGCCACAGTAGTGCTCTTCCTACCTTGCTGTTCATGAATGCCATTTTTATAATATTGATGGCATCGTTACTCATGACGGTACATCCCTTGTCTTCCCTCCCATGAATACTGGCTTCCAATGATTCTATCAAAGAATGCTTCTTTGCTCTTTTGGTGACAACCCCCCAATTCTTACTCAGAGTATGCTGGGAAACATGAGAATATGTTTTTTCCTGGTCACATTAAATTTTTGTAATTGGAATTTTATAGTGTAAATATAAAGCAACACATTTGACCCTATGAAACGTAGGTCCTAATCATTGTATTCTATAATGTAAACTTTTCCTAGTGTTAAGGGTATCTCAGTCTTCCAAACACCACGCTCAGGGGATAGAACAGGTAAGGGACTTTGTACAGGGCAAGAAGAGCAGGAATATTTACACAAAAACTATTCCTCCCTCTTGCTGACTTGGTCTAAGATTGACCCAGTAAAGCATGATGTCATGCTTGGAAAGAAAAAATATATATCCTTAGGATCCTTCTAAAAGCCTCAGAGAAAATAAGCACAGCTGCCACTGAAAGACTGCATGCTAAATTATGAAGACTAATGAACGTTGTGATGTTCCTCTGTCCAGTAAAGGAGGACACTCCTGGAGGACACAGGGAGGTAACTCCTCCTACCACCACCCTGCTACCCTTGAGGGCTACAAACAAAAGACGGTACTGGGGTGGGAGTGTGGCAATATCAACAGGTGAGAATTGACCGACCAGCAGGAGCTGTAGAATGAGCCCACGCCTACAGCTCAAGCTCAAGATGCAATGAATAGTTATTAGCTCAGATCCATGAACTCCTCTTGTGTTCAACATAAGTGAAAATAACCTAAACGCAGCATGATGGTAACATGCTGAGAGTCCAACTTTATGTTATCACACAGAAGAAATACCATGTCAGTCAGAGATGATTCACTTGTCAGGCTGTGGTGGGGTCTAAAGATGAAATTGTAGGTACACCTACTATAGGCTGTTTAGTCAGTCAGCTGCACATGTGGGATCAGAGATCTAGAGGTGTGAAAGGCGTCTCCAGAGGCTGAAATGCTGACGGGGTCTCACATAGTTTTGGTGTGGGATTGGAACATTCTGCCTTAATGACAGGGCCAGCCCTGTTCTATCTCTGGCCCTGGAAGGGAAATTAGAAAATTTTGAGAAAAGCAATCCAAAGAGCAGGGGCTAGGATGGGATTCTTGCTTGGGTCTAAGGACAATGTTGTTTGAAGTATACGTATTCCAAATAAGTCCTGATGTGGCTCTTTTCATCCTTTACTTGTCTTTGGTGTAGAGGAAAAATTATTTCAAGCACTGGCCAAGGAAATGTATAACTAACATTTGGAGAGCAAGGTTTATGGTATCTGTGATTCGGATTATAAAGCTGCCCTCTGAATGCTCACTGAGTCTGTTGCCTCATCTATTTTAGCATAGACAGAGTGATAGGGTGAGATTTTAGTATTAAATACAAGGTCTTTCACTTTTCTATTTTTATGTTTGGGATTACTTTGTTCAATGATTCATTTATCCACTAAATATACATATATACTTAAAATACTTATTGGAATAAAATAAGTCTGTGTAGATCTAACCCACGGGTTGTACACATTGTGGGAAGAGTTATCCTAAACTCCTAAAATCTCTCTTTGGGCATTAAACTGTACATTAAGTATCTCAACATTTATGGAAAGTTGTGATCTGTTTTCTAATACTTGCCCTCAGCAAATGACAAATTTCCAATGACAAATTTAATTTTTTCCCTCAATATGTTGACTTTTCTTTATTTCCTTGTATTTTTTCATCTATACCCTACCAGTGTTTAGAAGGAGGGGCCTCATCATACCAATTTAACATTAAACTGCTTTTAATTTGTATTTGAAATAATTGCAAGTGCTAATATCTGATAAATTATATTTCTTTCTCCTGTTAGTTCTCTGAACTTTTAGTTCCTATCAACATATGTTTACCTAAAAACATTTGTCACCTGGTAACCAGGGTAGTTTTAAATTAAAACGCCTTATTTTCTCTTGTTTCTATGTCAGCTACTCTATACACATCTCATCCTAATAAATGAAGAATTAGCAGATAATAAACTCTAACTTATGTTGAAGTTCACTAAACACGTTTTGTTTTTTACATATTGCCTATTTAAGGGGAAAAACACTTTTTATTTACTTCTTACAAAATTATTCAATCCTAACAACATAAGATATAGAAAATAGTTCCTGTAATGCAAAAGTAAATTTCAAAATGTTTAGAATATTTATTCTGAGTAGCATCTTTCCATTTGGGCTTTGGGGAAAAATATTAGCAAGTGAAAGAGGATATGGAAACATAAAGAAGTCAGAATGGGTGATAATAAAAACAAAATCTTCATATTGAGTTGTGAGATTTATTTCAATGTATTCTAGAGAGGAATAAGAATGAAGAAGATAGAGGAGGAGAACAATAGTGAATTTTAGGTTTAACTCTATGAATAATTTTGTCCTCAGTTTAGAGCCCAATATTGATTGAATCTTAGTGCAAAACACTCGTATGCTAAGAGTGGGGAAACAAGTATCACCATGAAAATCATAGTACAAAGCACAAAAAATATTACTGCAAGATAAAAACTCACATGGATTACAATTTCAACCATAAGTGAACCTTTGACAAGGTTTACAATCCTTACGTGAAAGCATCTAACAGAGCTCCTACACTACAGTAATTTGAGCCTAAATTTTTTTCATTAAATGTTAATTAAGTGTTGAAACTTGGTTGATAACAAGAGGATACCTGAGTACAAGGGAAGGTGGAAGATTATTAGGTTACAGGTAATGGAAAGGAGTAGGATATGATTTCAGAAGTGGGTAAAATGAGTGGAAGCTTGGTTATAGCAGTGAAAACGCAGGATGATTGATGGCTGCAGCTAAAATGAAGATGAATATCATTTTCCAGAATCTTCAGGAAGGCTGACTACACACACACCTAATCACCTCCACCTCCTGATACTCAGAACCTCTCCCTCTCCTTGAGTGTTAAAAGGACCTGCGAATTGTTTCTAACCAAGAAAACACAACAAAGATGCCAAGCTCATGATTAAGTTACCTGTAAGGTCAGATACCTAAGTTTGGGAACTCACCCTAGAAAAATTGTTACATACTTCATTGTTGAATATCACTAAAGTCACCTTGGGGTACTTTCCTGGGAAGCTATGCTTTGATGCCAGCACCTAGTTGACACTTCAAAGCAAATTTGGAGCTCTTTCTAAAATGGTCATCAAAGCTGTCGTCATAGGAGGCCTGATAATGAAATCTGTGAACTCATCTTAGAAAAAATGTTAAATACCTCATTGCTGAATATAACTATGGTCACCTTCAATGTACTCCCCTTGGCCATCTGGTGACCATAGTGATATTCAACAATGAGTTATGTAGCACTTTTTCTAGGATGCCTTTGCAAATTTAATTGTCCAACTTCATGCATGTTTAGTCTTTAATATATTTTCTTGGTTTCTGGCTTTCTTGAAACAAACTGCTGTGTTTTAAACATCTATATGAAGAACTTCTTGTTACACGGCATGGAACTGACAGTGGTGTCTGACTGACAACCAGAAAAAAACTGAAGCCCTCAGTTCTGCCATCGACAAGGAACGGGATTCTTTCAGCAATCATGTGAACTTGGAAGCAGACTCTTGCCCAGTTAAGACTTGAGATGAGAAGGCAGCCCTGGATGACACTTTGATTCCGGTGTTTGGGAGAACCTGAAGCAGGGAGCTCAGCTAAGCTGTTCCTGAATTTCTGACCCCCTGAAAGAGTGACACAGAACATGTGCTGTTTTAAGCCACTAAGTTCATGACAGTTCATTAGGCAGTATTAGATAATTAATATAGAAAGTAAGAATTAAGTGGGTGACAAATGAAAAGGTGAATATGTTCATAGCAATTACTAACATGTCTTTTGATCTTGGATAAAATCTACTCCTTTAATCTTTGACTCTATATTGTTTTTAGATTAAAAATAGTTTATGAGATAAACTTATTTTTAAATAAGTTTTAAGAAACCTATATTAATACAAGGTATTAAATACACACTGTGGGCATCACCATCATAATTATTATGTAATATATTTATGGAAACCACATGTTTTTAACACAGGCGTCGAGCTAATATGTACATAAGTACCACACACCTAGCACATTGGTTGGATCTCATGTTGTAATAGCTATTATTCTTAGTTTAAAGGAATAGAAGTATATCAAAATCTGAAGAATATTAGGCAAAGCACAAAATTGTCTGACTCTCTATAAGGCTGACAACATCAAGCTTTTATACTTTAGCAAATACTGCATTCCTCATTATGAGGTAACGTGACACTAACATCTACTTCCTATAAATCCCATGTGCCCGTTGAACATATTACTACTAAAAATTATCAATACAATCACAATTTTGCGAAATGTTTATTATCTCTAGTAAAACCACTGTGTGCTTATTACCAGTTCACAGTTTAAGGTTAAGCAGCATTTACTGATTTTGCTATTAAGGTGATTTAATGGCATGTCAAATCCCTGGAATGGTAAAATACCTTCAGGTACACAGTATCTTTTATCCGCAAATCCTCCCTATTTACAGCTATCAAAACACATCATTACAAGCAAAAGGCAAGGAGATAGAAGTGAACAAATACATGCATTATTCATCAACTGTTTTCCTCTTCTGCTAGCTTTCTCAAAACCTTCTTTTCTTTGGGCAATGCCCAGAGCATGCATTTAGATTAGTTTATTAACAAGATCATTAATCAGGAATCCATGTTCTAAGACATCTTGTTGAACAGGAAGAAAATAAAAGATGCCTATAGGAAGATGTGATATCTAATATGGTTGTGATGCGTCAGTAATTACCTTACTCATGATTTATTAATTTAATAATTCAGAAAATAAAAGGTAATGTGCTTATAATTAATATATACTTTATAAGCCAAAATAAATATTCTTAAATCCATAAAGCTCTGCCCATGTCCTTGGTAGGAAAAAATAGCAGTTTCATTGACATTTCGAAATGATTTTTCTATTTATGAGAATTCTCTGTCTTATTAAAGATTGACATTGGAGGGCAGGGAGTAGTTCCAATCTTATTTTATAGATGAAAAAACCTGAGGTCAAGATATTCACCTAAGACTGGAAAGGACTGTGAGTCCCATTTCTGCTTGATAACAATGATCTTTCCTCAATCACTATGTTAGATTGTCTTCTTACTTGAAAATCAGTGACTTGTGGTCAGAAAAAGTATAAGTTTTGTAAATCTCATTTTCCATTTCCGTAGGTTAAAATGGATAATACTCATTATCTAGATAATAGTATTAGAATGAAAATCATTAGACTTAAGAGATTTCAGACAACATACACATTTAAATATTAGTATTACTAATAATATAGTCTTAATATTATAATGATTGAATAGCAATCTCCACTATGACTATTCCATTCTGTAACATATAAAACTCACATCAAAACTAGTCCCTTAAAAGATATGAAAGTTTTTGGCTTTATAGATCAGTTCTTATCATAATTCATGTTCAAATTCACAGCCTTTGGTTCCAAGAAAATATACACATGATCAGAATCCAACAAATAGATTTGTTCTAATGATGTTGTACAATTATATTTCCTACATTAGATATGTTATCTGATATCTAACAATACATAGATCGTCTGAGTCTGGATAACACTGGGAATGTGGGGGAATGCAAAAATCTCTCCCTGCTTTCAATAAATATAATTGATTTCACACCTCTCAAAGAACCTGAGATTCATAACATGTTACTCGTGTTATGCTGTGGTTACTAATTAAAATTATACACTAATTATTTCAAAAATCTTTTTTTTAAATTTTGTTGTTATTAAATCATAGCTATGTACATTGGTACATTCATGGGGTACAATGTGTTGGCTGCATATACAATCTGAAATATTTTCATCCAGTTGTTTGACATAATCTTCATGGGATTTTCTAGGTGAAACCTACTAAATGCAGATTACAAAAATCTTTTATATTATTACCTGTTAATTTAACCCTTCTTTAAATATTCCTTGAAATTCATTTTAAAAATTTCTGCAAAAACTTATTTTATTCTATCATTGCAATAATTTTTTAATTCTTATTTATGAATCACACATTTTAGATTGTGTTTTCAGTAAGCAGGAGATGAGCTATAATATGAGGGGTTGGGTAGGGGAGGGGAAGGGGGAGGAGGAGGGAGTGGGGATAGGGAGTCACAAAGTACGGCACATCTGTTGAGGGTGGGACACCATTGCAAGAGGGACTTTACCGAACAACTGTGATCAGTATAACCTAATTTTTTGTGCCCTCAATGAATCCCAAACAATGAAAAAAAGAAGTTTCTTTGCAGTTTCCACAGCAATTACTAACTTCAAAGGCCTAAGAAAGGACTGAAAAATTTCCCAGGAGCTGGTACAGCCAAAATATAGAAAGATGAAAGTGAATAAGTTTCTCTTATTATTTTCTATTTCAAGTTGCTTGTACATTAGTTGCTTTGCCAAAAAATCAGTAATATGATCAGTTTCTTATCCAGACACCTGCAAAGAATTTATTCCAATAGTAATTCTAAATTTCTCCAAAGTATGCCTATTGCTTTGCCATCAGTAGAGCCTTATTTTTTTTTTTCCTTTTTGGAAAAAGGAAATGTGCTGGTCAAAATATCTGAGATGAACAGTTTCCTTTAGATTAACTAATCAGACCAGGAATATAGCTGACAGTAAGGACATCATGAAATGAATCTATGATAAGAAATAATGATTTAGTATTTGATGAGAAATGATATCTAGGGGCTTTATTGTTTTGTCTTTAAAATGGGATACTTCTTTTCTAATGTCCTCATAGTGATGAAGATGCTATAATGTGACATAGAATTAAAATTATCTGTCCAGAAATGTTGGCAACTAAACATTTTCCAAATTTCTATGCAGATGTATTCCTACAAATACTAGGAAACAATTCTCGTTACCCACTGAATAACTGCCCCCCATCTAATCCTTGAAACCTTTGATTATCTTATCATAAGCAGCACAGACTTTGCAGACGTGATTAAAGTATGAGTTTTGAGATGGAGATATTATTCTGGATTATCCGGGTAACTTCAGTGTATAATCACATGACTCTTTATAAGAGTGGATGGGAGGATCAGAATCACAGAGAAAAAGGTGATGTGATGATAGAAGCAGAAAGAGTGACTGGAAGAAGTCACCTTTCTGGCTTTGAGGATACAGGAAGGGGCCTCAAACCAAGGAATTCTCGAAGCTTCTATGCCCTGAATCCTATGGACTGAGGGAATGCAGTTTGGCCAATATCTTGAATTTAGACTTTGGACCTCTAGTGCTGTAAAAGAGTAAATCTGTGCTGTTTAAAGCCTGTGAATTTGTGGTAATTTGTTATGACAGTAGTAGGAAACTAATGCACCCACCCTAAGATGGAGATATCAAATATGGGTGAATTTGAAATGATTTGGAATATTTTAATTTCTACTTGGAATATCTAGAACTGAAATTATCCCCACTTGCACTTGTTAAACTTTATCCAGAATAAATATTTATGGTATAAAAGTTTGAAAAGAAAGCTACTAGAATCAGCCAAACAATATTTTAGAATTCATCTTGTTCATTTTGAATTTAATTTTCCAGAACTATGTGTTCATATTTTATAAACAGAAGTGTAACAATTACATTAATGAAAGAGATTCAGCCATATTTTGGAATAATGTCTTCAGTGTTTGAGCTTATTATATATAGTTTACTGAATAGTAACACAATCTGCAAAAATATTTTTAAATATTTTTAAAATATTTTTTCCCTATATGAGAAAAATAACCAATGCATTGATTACCTTAAAGGACTATTGATTTATGTTCTAATTTTCTTACAGGAAATACATTTCAAATTCTGCATTTTTTACTCAGTGAAAAAGCATTTCAATTTATACAAGCTATAGTATTCATTAGAATATTCAGCACGAATCCTGGATAAGGTTTTCAGGGACGCAGTCTCTGGCGAAAGGTCAGAATGGAACCTGGAAAACACACGTGCTCCAGCCTCGCTGGGGGTCCCCTCATCAGGGGGTGATGTGGCTTAGGGAGGAGGAGGCATCACAGCACTTGGGGGGCACCAGGAAAGTGGTGAAAGGGAGTGGCCAGGTCCCACATTCACATCCACCAAATTCTATGTGTGTGACTTATACAATTTTAGCTATTCTATGCTATGTTTACTCATGTGTAAACTAGAGTTTGAAATAATGTTTCCAGGATTATTTGAATTAATACATGCGGCATTTTGATTTAGTTAAGGATATTAGCTATTGTTTTTGCTACTCTTCTTATGTGACCCCTGAATAGTCTAAGTGACAAGAATTTCCTTTATAATTTGCAAAATATGGTGTATTCCATTATAAGACGTGTTCCATTATAAAGTGATCACATTTCTTAAACTCTAAGAAGACCTACAGAATTCCCTCCAATTTCTATATCACTTTATCTAAAGTAGTTTTAATATTAAAAATATTGATTAATGCAGGAACATGATTAAAAGTGGTAGAAGCTTTTCCTTCCTAATTTGTAATTTAAATGTATTTTATTTTGAAACATTGTTTAGGTTTACACAAGATTAGCAAAGCCAGCCCAGAGAATTCATGTATACCCTTCATTCAGCTTCCTCTAATATCAACATTTTAGCATAATTTTGGTACATTTGTTAAAAACTAAGAGATTCAGCTGTTAATTAAGTTGTGGACGTAACCCAGGTTTTACCAGGGTAGTCAGTATTTTCTATTTCGTCCCAGGCTCCAATCCAGCATTGCCTTTTGTCATCATTTCTCTTTAGCCTTCTCCACTCTGTGACAGTTGTTTCCTAAATTTTAAAGGAGCTTGTCTAATAAAACTACAGGTATTTTTAAATCAGCAGATTTGAATTCATACCAAAGGATTCAACTTTGAAACAAAAATTTCCTGATCACGGTTTAGATCTTTGAAATGGCAAATATCTGTATTGAAGAGAGCTAATGAGTAGCTTTCGTAGCAGTTTTTAACTTTAAATTTATTTTAGTGAAAAAATATTGTGAAGTATTTTTTTCACAGTTTGAAGGTTTTTGAAAAATTTCGCTTTTTAACAAGAGTTTCAAGCAAATCAGAATTTTCTTTTGCATGTTAATTTCAACTTGGAAGTTTCTGTCTCGTCACTATCAGGTAGTGAATGACACATGTGCGGTGGGTAGTATCTTGAAATCCTGACAATTATTTTCTGTAATATCTTATCAACTCTCGTTCCTCCTTCTTTCAAGCTAGAGTATCTAGAATCCATTTGTCCCCAAAGTGATAACGCTTAAATCTTGCTTTTTGAGCTTTATATTGATTGGATTCATTGCACTGCAAATAAGGTAACAAGCAAATGATGAAAATCCGTGTGGATCTCTCCCGTAAGAATTTACATATTCAGATATTCAGAGCAAAGCAAAGAGATCTTAGATTTGAATGATTCTCCCTTTTCTTTCACTTGGTGGCAGGATTCTGGCGCGGAGAATCATAAAACACTCAGTACAGGAGGCCTGACAACAAACACAGTTTCTTGAATATCCTGTGGAATCTAACGTGATATGGAATGTCACGATTTCATGGTATGTCTACAACTACTAGCTCAAGGTAGTGGTAGAGAACAATGCTTTTTATTCATCATAGCCACATTTCTTTTGTTTTATTTTTGTCGTGTGGTTTCATGTTACAGGTCTAAGGCTCCCATTTTCCTTTACGGAAAAAGTGACAACTCCTTTTGTGAATCGTGGAGGAGCCTTGTTTTTCTCCCAGGGAACCCATGTTTTACACTATTTTCCAGTTGGTGAGTTTTGCCCGGGACAGGTCATCATGTGTATTTGTGTGTGTGTGTGTGCTGGGTGGGGAGAACAGATTGGATTTCCACTTCAGTCAGGGTTTCATAGGGAGGAAATCCATTTGCCTTCACACAAGAGCTATACTCACCCATATGAAAGGTGCTATTTTGTTCTTCAAATGCCTGATTCCTTTCTACCCTCATTTTGCTGCAAATTCCTGCAGCATATGTAGCATTTTTAATACCTAATTGTATGACACATAGATTAAGAACTACTTAGAACTGCCAAGAACTACTCCAAGCCCTTTTAATACAATCTTTTTTTCTTTTCCTGGCCAGGGCTGGGTTTGAACCTGCCACCTCCCGCATATGGGGCTGGAGCCCTACTCTTTGAGCCACAGACGCAACCCTACAATCACATTTTAATCCCCATGTTTTACATGACGAAACTGAGACCTCGATTAGGGAGTCCCAGGTTACACAGATGGTGAGCAGTGGGACTGGGCTTCCAACGCAGAAAGCACAGCTTCCCCTGCACGTGTGCTTCTCTTTCAAGATCCTTCAAGGTCCAGTGCTATGAAAGCAGTGGACTCACCCTGGGCGAGAAGGGCGGCCCAGATCGTGGCTCAAATGCCCTGTCAATGTTCTAGAGCTGAGAAGAATCTGGAGATACAATATGCTCCCCACCTTTGACTCCCCGTTTTCATGTTAAAACATCTCCCCTCATGTTAGATGCAACATTTGTGGAGTGGTCAGCAATTACGCCTCCCGGGGAGAATATTATAAACATTATCAGCTACAGAAAAGTAAACTTACATTCCTTTCTGACCTGCAGTCACGGGGTGCGATTTGGTTGCTATGTTTTGAAGAGTCATTACTCACAACGCTGCAATATTGAATTGGGCTAATTTAATCAATTAAACATATCATTAAGCCATACTTGCTGCCATAACCACATTTAATGAAATAGATATTTAGCATTGTTGAAACAAATTTCTTTGAAATATTAATTATAGCTGTTTGATTTTCCTCAATACCTTAGTACAAATAAATAAGTACATACGTAAATGGGGATTCTGGAGTGCATTATCTTCTTGATGAAAAATAAGTATAAATACTGAAATAAATGCAGCATTAAGCAGAACTAATTTAAAAGCTAGTTCTAGTGCCTTTCAGTGTAGCAAAGATGAAACAACTACATTTTGACAACAGTTTTTATGTGAACTACTCTTTCTGCGGTTCTTCTTGCTCTTGCTCTCAGGCATCCCCACTTACTAAGTAAATAACAGGTTAATAAATGACACATTTATCTACATTTGTTTGTGTATCACACATTTGTAAAGGCTAATTAATCCTTCTCAAATTCATCATTACACATGTATCATGTGAAACGCATGGAGAGAATAAAAAAAAATGCTGCATTCATTTAGTTGAACTATAATTATTTTGAGTAAATTTGCTATTTCTTCCAATCTTCCAAAGTATGTATTTTGCAACAATCAGCTACCTAGGGTACTTTTAGAACTAACAATGATATTTAATTATTCATCCCTTCGTTCAAAACATGAAGTACCTGCTATGTATTAGGGGGGTTGTTTTATATACTGAAGATACATGGCCTTGAGGAAAGTTCATTTTATTTATTTTTTTAATAAAAAAATTGTAGAAGCATTCAGAATGTCAACAAAACAGCTACAATTTTTTTTTTTTTTTGCAATTACAGAGTGGTATTCAGTTAACACAACAACAATTATTTTGTATAAGCTGCATCAGAGACAACTGAAGATGAAAAAACTACCAATCCCATATATAACTAATTTGTGCTGTGCACCAACAAGAACCTGCTTTAAATCTCCATGCCAATTTACAACCCCCATACTGTACCAGGCAAGGTTAGTGGCTATTGAAAATACCACCAGGACAGGGCTATCTAAAGACACATTCGGTAGTGTGTTAACTATACAAAAAAAGACACTGTACAGTTTAAAAACAAATCTTACCCAGCCTTACATTTCAAATTTTTTCTTTAAAAGGAGTGAGCTCTGTACAGGGGGGTTAAATGCTTTATAGATAAGAAAAAAAAACTGCGCTAGAACCAACTTATTCATCATCATCTTCTTCATCTTCCTCATCCTCTTCATCTTCTTCATCTTCCTCCTTTTCCTTCTTTTTCTTGCTTTTTTCAGCCTCGACAACTCCTTTTTTGCTGCATCAGGTTTTCCTTTAGCTCGGTATGTAGCAATACCTTTTTGTATTTTTCCTTCAGCTTTGCAGCCTTCTTTTCATAAGGCTGCTTGTCATCCGCAGCAGTGTTACTCCACATCTCTCCTAGCTTCTTCGCAACATCACCAATGGATAGGCTGGGATGTTCTCCTTTGACTTTTGGGTGATACTCAGAACAGAACAAGAAAAAGGCTGAAGAAGGCCTCTTGGGTGCATTGGGATCCTTGAACTTCTTTTTTGTTTCCCTTTTAGGAGGGATATAGGTCTTCATTTCTTTCATAATGGACCTTGTCTTATCTTTGCCTTATCTTCAAATTTTCCTTTTTCTTTAGCAGACATGGTGTTCCACCTCTCTGAGTACTTCTTAGAAAACCCTGAGAAGTTGACTGAAGCATCTGGGTGCTTCTTCTTGTGCTCCTCCTGACAAGTTTGCACAAAGAATGCATATGATATTTTGCCTTTAGGCTTCTTAGGATCTCCTTTGCCCATGTTTAGTTATTTTTAGCTCAGCAAGGCACAGAGACACCCAGTGCTCCCGGCTCTCACTTGCCCCGCTGCTGTCTCTATGGAGCTCAATGTATTGCAATGGCTATCTCAGTTTTAATTTTAAAAGTAATATATGCACATGGTAAAAAGTTTTGATAGTATGTGGGCGCAAGATGAACACCCAAAGTATGTTTCTTCAGTCCTAAGGGCCGAGTTCCCGCCACAAGATAGTGGTATGTAAGACTGGCTCTCTCTTTTTTTTTTTTTTCTTTTTTTGAGACAGAGTCTCACTTTGTCACCCTCTGTAGAGTGCTGTTGCGTCACAGCTCACAGCAACCTCCAGCTCTTCGGCTTAGGCGATTCTCTTGCCTCAGCCTCCCAAGTATCTGGACTACAGGCGCCCGTCATAATGCCCAGCTATTTTTTTCTTGCAGTTTGGCTGGGGCCGGGTTTGAACCTGCCACCCTCAGTATATGGGGCCAGCGCCCTACTCACTGAGTCACAGGCACTGCCCTACATGCTCTACTTTCTCTTTAATCCCCCTTGGGGAGAGGCACACCTTCCTCTTATTCGTTCATCCCCAAGTACTGTAGGGCCAGTGCCCTATCAATCCCAGACCATGGCTCCTAGACCTGACAGCAGTGCCCTTACAGAACATGGGGCTCTGGGGATGCTGGTTCAGGATCGCCACCCCAAAGCTGGGAAAGGTCAATCTATGATCAGTAATCCCAACAAAGCTCAATAGCCTCAAGCTGCCCCATCATGGCCAGAAGCCATGTGATCCCCTAACAATGGCTAAAGTCACAAAACTGGTCACAGGGATAGTTGGAGAGAACCCTCAGTCCTGCCCTGCAGGTCCATGGGGTCCAGGGCCTGGAGCCAGGCCTGATGGCCTCCCTTGTGCCACCTGCACTGGGCCAGGATACAGTGGCATTAGGTTACCTCGGTACGTGTGCATCGTACTTAAGGCAGTGCTCACAGCCCCTATCTTGCCTCAGTTTACCTCACTGTCCACAAAACACCTCCCACCCTACAGGCAGCATAACTGGCCACTTTGGACTAGAGAGAGGCCTGCCTGACACAGGCGACGGATCCAGGAGCCGGGCAGTGAAGGCCTGTTCGACGGGCCACTTCCCCCAGACCCACCCCTCCCCGTCGCGGAGCGGCGGCAGGAATACCGCGAGAATTCGCCCCCCCCCCACAGTAAAACTGTCAAAGGTGGGAGGGGCGGGAGCGCGCATGTGCGCAGCGCGGCGCGCAGCCTGCGCCGCCCGGACCCCGCGCCCCGCGCCCCGCGCCCCGGCCTCGGCCTCGGCCCGGCCCCGGCCCGGCCGCAGCCCCGCTGCGCGCCGCAGGTAAGCGCCGGCCGCGCCCCGCCCCGCCCTGGCCTCAGGTCCCGCGCCGGCTGCGACCCGGCATTGACCCCCAGACGCAGCCTGAGGGGCCGGCCCGGGCCATCCCCGCCGACCTCGCCTCGCCCGGACCCCGCGCCGCGCCCCGCGCCGACGCCGTCTTCCCGCCTCCTCCTCCTCCTCCAGAAAAAGTCGCCATTTTGGTTCAGTGCTTCGCCCCCTCGCCCCGCCTGCGATCGGCCCTTCCGGGGCCAGGCCGAGGCCCGCGCCCCGCGCCTGCACACTGGCCGCAGGTGACAGGTGGGTGGCGAGGCTTGCCTGGGCCGCCCTGGTCCGCGCGCCCTGGTCTGAGTCTGGGACTGGGCCTGGGCGGAGCGGCCTTCTCTGCGTCCCCGCCGCCAGCGTCCCCTGCGGTCAACGCGGGCCCCTCCCCCGAGGGTTCAGTGACCCTCTGGGTATCCTGGCACGGAGAAGTCCCTCTCATCCTGGTGCATGAGTCATGGGCCGAGTTGGAAGGAGGGTCCTTGCCTCCTATGCAAGCCCTGGCCGCGGGCCTCCTCCTCCGAATTCTTTGCCCAGGCTTCAGAAAAATTGGAAGGGGGCGCCTGGCAGGCACCTGCACCGGAGGCTACTGGGTTCAATCAGAGTCTCCTCTCAAAGTTGCAAAGTGAGGACTTCCAGAGAACTTTTTGTCCTGGGGCCCTCCCTCCCTCCAGGCCTAGGACGCTGGCAGTCCCCCTTGGCAATGGGCATTGACTGTCTCCAGCCTAGGCTGTCTGGCCCTTCTGGACACAGCAGCCCCTTTCCCCCTCCTCTGATCTAAGTTAATTGGAAACTATCAGGGGAGGAGTGGTCTGTTAACAAGACCCTTGCCCTGCTTCCTAGGACCACCCCCTTCTGTGTTTCTTGAGAATAGAGATTGGGGAATATCAGCCAGGTAGGGGTGCTTAAGGGGCTGAGCAAGAGGCCTCCATATAGGTGGAGAGGTCAAGTGGAAGGTTTAGCTGGCACATGGATCAGAACTGGGTATGGTGGAGTTCTCAGTCTGCCGACTGGGGAGTAAGCTGGGGGACCACCTTGAGTGTTTTCTGTGTGTGTGTGGGGAGAATCTGGGGGTTCCTACTCAGATAGGTTGGTATTGCATCAAGTCTGGGTGAGAAGAGGTGAGAGCCACATGGGAGAAGGTGTTCCCTAGTGCTGTGGGCAGCCTGTGAGCCGGCAGCCATTACCGGTATTATAATTGGCCCCCAGAGGGATGTTGTCAGCTTCCCTCCTCCTGTACAAGTCACCTCTCCTGAGGACACCCCTACCCATCATGGGGACTGGGGTATGTAATCCTTAGCACACTCTGGGACTGGATGTGTGGGACAGAGGAGTTTGTTGAAGCTGTCAGGGGTCTCGGGACAAGATTCAGTGCTTCCAAACTGAAGCCTTGGGGGGTTATCTGGGAGACTTTTGTCTGGGCGGTGCCTCTTCTAAATTGTAAGACTCCATCACTTACCTTTCTGTGTGACCAAAAGCATAGGAGGCAGGCTCCCCTTCCCAGGTTGGTATAAAGGGCCTGTCGGGGGTGGGGCTCCCAGGCAGCCTCACCACATGTCCTGAGTCAGGGCTGTTGGGCCTCACAGGTCTGTCCACTTGCTCTGAAGCGATGACAGATCCCTTCTGCATTGGAGGAGGCCGTCGGCTCCAGGGGTCCAGCAGGGGTGGACCCACCAAGGATGGTAGCCGGAAGGAAGTCCGACTTCCTCTGCTGCATGACCCACCAAAGCTGGGTAAGAAGAGTCAGGGCCAAAATCAGTTCCAGACAGTTATGGGCAGCTACCTTCCCAGGCGTCCAGTCCCTGGGCACCCAGCCAGGCACTTGAGTTCCTGAGGACTGTCCTAGGGTGGGGACTGTTTTGGACATAGCCCAGGGCCTAGGGTTCTTATCCTAGGTTGGCCATGCTCCCCCCATCTGCCTTGGCCCTGGGGAAATGAGCCTCAGTCTGGACTCCAGCAGCCCCCAGTGGCAGGCAGTGCCGAACGGCTTCCAAGCCTGGGTGTGTCATGTGTTGCAGGGATGCCCGTGGTCCGCAGTGGACAGACAGTGCCTGGCCAAGCCCCACTCTGCTTTGACCCTGGAAGTCCAGCCAGTGACAAAATGGAAGGGAAGAAAAAGGGGCGTCCGAAAGCTGAGAACCAGGCTCTCCGAGACATTCCTGTGAGCTCCTTACGGGCTGGGGATTGTGCTAAGGTCTTCCTATCCAGGCCACTGCCCTGCCTTGCCCTCATTTGCTCTTTGCACACAAGGCACCAACTTCATGTGGGCACTAGCCTGACGGGCTTCATGTGGCTGACCTGCTGTGAGGACCTACTGCAGCGGTTCTCAACCCATGGGTCACAACCCACAGGAACTGTATTAAAGGGTTATGGCATTAGGAAGGTTGACAACCACTGGCCTAGTGGATCATGTTGGTGGGGCTTCTAGAACAGGTCTGGGGCATTCACTGCATGGCGGCAGGAATGTTGTCTGCAGTCCCAAGGCTGAGGGACTCGTGTGTGTGCCCTGCAGGCCCAGGCAGGGCTCTGAGCCCTCACTGCAGGCCCAGGCAGGGCTCTGAGCCCTCAGGGTCAGCAACTTGGCCTTTCCCCATGCCCAGCTCTCCCTGATGAACCAGTGGAAAGATGAATTCAAGGCCCACTCGAGGGTGAAGTGTCCAAACTCGGGGTGCTGGCTGGAGTTCCCCAGCATCTACGGGCTCAAGTACCATTACCAGCGGTGCCAAGGGGTAAGGGATTGGGGGTTGGGGAAGAAGAAGCCTAGGGGTGTGTCTGGGCAGAGCCCCTCTGGGGCCTGGCCCACACCTGCCCTCCCTGCCCAGGGTGCCATCTCAGATAGGCTGGCCTTCCCCTGCCCCTTCTGTGAGGCTGCGTTCACCTCCAAGACCCAGCTGGAGAAACACCGGATTTGGAACCACATGGACTGCCCCCTGCCTGCCCCCAAGACTGGGCCAGTCAGCCGGCCGGTCGCCATCAGCCGGCCTGTTGGGGTCAGCAAGCCCATTGGAGTGAGCAAACCTGTGTCTATCGGCAAACCCGTGGGTGTCAGCAAACCCATTGGCATCAGCAAACCCGTCACAGCTAGTCGGCCCGTGCCAGTCACCAAGCCAGTCACAGTTAGCAGGCCTATACCAGTCACCAAGGCCATGCCAATTGCTAGGACTGTGCCAGTCACCAAGCCCATACCAGTCACCAAGTCTGTGCCAGTCACCAAACCTGTGCCAGTTACCAAATCCATTCCAGTCACAAAACTTGTAACAGTCACCAAACCTGTGCCGGTCACCAAGCCAGTGACGGTCAGCAAGCCCATTGTGGTCACCAAGCCAGTGACGGTCAGCAGGCCCATTGCCATCAGCAGACACACACCACCCTGCAAAGTGGTACTGCTGACTAAGTCTGAAAACAAAGCACCTCGAGCCACAGGGAGGACCAGCGGTAAGAAAAGGTATGGGGCTTGTCCCAGGTTGGGGTGTTCCCTGGCCTAGTTTGAGGTAACAGCCTAGAATTAGGCCCTCAACTCTTCTGCTCCTTGCAGAGCTGCGGACAGCTTGGACACTTGCCCTATCCCGCCTAAGCAGGCGAGGCCAGAGAATGGGGAGTATGGCCCGTCCACTATGGGCCAGAGCGCAGCCTCCCATCTGAGTGCAGAGCCCAGCAGTGGCTCCTTGTTGCCAGGCAGCAGGCCCTTGGCTGGCAAGGAGGCACTGCGGGTGGCAGGCCCTGTGTCCACGCCTGAGGAGGACCCGGAACGCACAAGGCACAGTAAGAGAGCCCCGGGGGCAGCAGCCGGGTCAGGCTTCAGCCTCTTTATGGTTATTTGACCAGAATCTTGGGCCCTGTTTTTCTCCCCGAGTCAGGAAGGAAACAGAAAACACCCAAGAAGTTCACAGGGGAGCAGCCATCCATTTCAGGGACTTTTGGGCTCAAAGGTGAGACCCTGTGGACAACTCCAGGGTTGGGTGTGTGCACATGTGTGCTAGCCTCATACCACCCCCCACTGTGTGCACAGGCCTGGTCAAAGCCGAGGACAAAGCCCGAGTTCACCGCTCGAAGAAACAGGAGGGGCCTGGTCCTGAGGACATTCGGAAGAAAGTGCCAGCCCCTATCACTGTCAACAAGGAGGCACCAGCCCCAGGTAGGGCCTGCCTGCAGGGCTCAGGGCTGGTATTCCTTGTGGGGTGGGGCCTAGACTCTGCATGTGGTGACCAGGGTGTCCAGGAGTCCCCAGCCCCTGAGGCCCCACCCTGCCCCACAGTTGGCCCTGAGGAACAGTGGCAGCGGGCCATCCATGAACGAGGGGAGGCCGTCTGCCCCACCTGCAGTGTGGTCACTAGGAAGACCCTTGTGGGACTCAAGAAGCACATGGAGGTGTGTCAGAAGGTAAGGCTGCCCAGGACATACTGGGAGATGCCGGGAGGCAGGCCAGGTCCCTGGGCCTGGCTTCTCACGGGATAGCCCATGTCCATAGCTGCAGGACGCACTGAAGTGCCAGCACTGCCGGAAGCAGTTCAAATCCAAAGCTGGTCTGAACTACCACACCATGGCTGAGCACAGTGCAAAGGTACACCACTCTGCTTCCAACCTGACTGTCTGCTCACCCCACACCTGCAGCCCCTATGCTTAACCTTGGATGCTTCGGGCCCACCCTGGGTAGGGTGAGTCCGGGCCTGTGGTGGACGGTACTGAGGCTGTCCCTGTTCTAGCCCTCTGACGCCGAGGCTTCCGAGGGAGGTGAGCAGGAGGAACGAGAGCGGCTGCGAAAGGTGCTGAAGCAGATGGGACGGCTACGCTGCCCCCAGGAGGTCAGTGGGGGCACACAGCGTGCACAGGGCTTGGTACCTCATTGGCCACTTACCTGACCTCTGGCTCCTGGACCCCAGGGCTGTGGTGCTGCCTTCTCCAGCCTCATGGGCTACCAGTACCACCAACGGCGCTGTGGGAAGCCGCCCTGCGAGGTGGATAGCCCCTCCTTCCCTTGCACCCACTGTGGCAAGACTTACCGCTCCAAGGCTGGCCACGATTACCATGTGCGCTCAGAGCACACAGCCCCGGTGAGTGGCCTGCGGTTATTCATGTCTTTATGGCTCTTCCATGGGCCCGGGCTATAGCACAGTGTTCTTTCCTGTGTGTCCTCTGTTCTTTTCCATGTGTGTCCTGTGTTCTTTTCCATGTGTGTCCCTTTGTCCCTTGGGTGCAGAGCACATATGTATCTCATACCTATGTTCCCCATCCCTCCCATGAGAGATGTGTGTCCCAATGGCTTGGAGGGTGGGAGCCTGGAAATCTGGGACCTCTGTGTTTCCTTAGGCTGCCTTTGTTGCCCATGTCCCCAACGCACGGGCACATCTCCTGGGTCCACGTGCCTTCAGGGGCCATGGCCAGCTTGCACTTCGCACTGACTATGTCTCTTGCCTTCTTGTGCCTGTGGCTCTCTCTGGCATCTGTGCTTTCCTGTTACCCAGCCCCCCGAGGACCCCGCACACAAGCCGCCCGAGGCCGAGGACCTGCTTGGTGTGGAGCGTACCCCAAGTGGTCGCATCCGCCGCACATCAGCCCAGGTTGCCGTGTTCCATCTGCAAGAGATTGCAGAGGATGAGCTGGCCCGAGACTGGACCAAGCGGCGCATGAAGGATGACCTCGTGCCTGAAACTGCACGGGTAAGGTGCCTACCCAGGCGCCACAGACAGGGCAGTGGGCCACAGTCGTACCTGTTGTTTTCTGAGCTCATAGGCCCCTGGGCTCTGGGCAGGTCGTGCCTTGTCCTGGAGTCTGCGACAGCCCTGGTGCCCTAGGGCTCTTGCACTGAGTGCAGCATTCTCAGAGCAGTCTGGGCATCCTGGACCTCAGGTTTACTCTGGGCTGGGCCTGACTCCACAGCTCAACTACACGCGGCCAGGCCTCCCCACGCTGAACCCCCAGCTGCTGGAGGCATGGAAGAGTGAAGTGAAGGAGAAGGGCCACGTCAACTGCCCCAACGACGTGAGCTGGGGCACACTGGTGGGGGGCGTGGGGAGACAACGTGGGGACAGAGACCTAGGTATGGCCCTTTGGGCAGGAGCAGAGGCTGAGACGGAGACCTCTTAGGAGGTAACCAGTCATCTGAGGCCCTGTGTGCCCAGCCTGCTCACTCCCCAGGAATTCTGGGGCCAAGTCCTCCTGCTTATCCCAAAGAGGCCTCAGAACTACCGTGGGGTGGTGCAGGGGTCCATCTCTATGTGGGATGTCCACCTAGGGGGCCCTCACCCATGCCTGCCTTCCCTTGCAGTGCTGTGAAGCCATCTACTCCAGTGTGTCTGGACTTAAGGCCCATCTCGCCAGCTGCAGCAAGGTCAGTTCTGGGGTCTCCCTCCTACCCGGGCAGGGTACTCAGCATTCCCAGCTTATGTCTGTGAGGGGTCCCCATGTTAGCAAGAGATCCTGCCCTGTCTATTATTGGGCTAACTCTTCCATGAGTCCAGAGACTGGCCAATGGTCAATGGCCAGACCAAGACACTTCCCTGTCCCCTAGCCCTAGTCATAGGTCAACTGGTCTCAAGTCCTGCCCTCAGGGCCCTGTTTGTGTGATGTGGGTGGTCACCCTGACCCAGGCAGAGGGCACAGTGGCTTGGGATAAGGGACTTTTGGCAAAGATTACAACACTTCACCTGGGCACTTGCCTCTTAAACCCTCTTCTTACCTCCTACCTGCCCGGCATCAGGGGCAACTTGGTGGTAGCTCTCTAGGCACCTATCCCAGTGTCTTTCCTTGGCTGCCCCTACCCCCTTTTTTTTTTCTTTGTAGAGACAGAGTCTTACTTTATTGCCCTCGGTAGAGTGCCATGTTGTCACACAGCTCACAGCAACCTCCAACTGCTAGGCTTAGGCGATTCTCTTGCCTCAGCCTCCCAAATAGCTGGGACTACAGGCGCTCACCACAACGCCTGGCTATTTTCTTGTTGCAGTTCCGCCAGGGCTGGGTTTGAACCCGCCACCCTCGGTATATGGGGCCGGCGCCCTACTCACTGAGCCACAGGCACCGCCCTGCCCCTGCTCTTTTACCCATCTGGGTGATTTGGGCCTCCAGGAATGGGGGAAGTCTAACCTTTAGGGTCTGGCCTTTTGGTGTGTTGCAGGGGGACCACCTGGTGGGCAAGTACCACTGCCTGCTGTGTCCAAAGGAATTCAGCTCTGAGAGTGGTGTCAAATACCACATCCTGAAGACCCATGCGGAGGTGTGAGAGCCATCGCTGTTCCCGCGGTCATAGGGGCTAGCCCCCGATCTTGGCCAAGTTTGGGGTGGTGGAGTTCTCTGTGGCCTGCATGGTGTGTATTTGAGCAAATGACCCATGTTGGGAAATGTGTTGGTCTCTCCTCAGAGTGGCATCTTGTTGCCCAGAGAGCCGAGAGGGTTGGCTACACCACCCCCGCAGGGACCCCAAACAGCAGCTGCTTGCCTGGCTACAGAGGCTGCGGGGTCTGCAGCTATTGAGCCAGGGTGTGGCCTCCACGGGCAGCTGGTCCAGGTGCTCAGCATCTTCCTGTGCCCAGGTCTTCATTGCCACTTTTCTCTCCCCAGAATTGGTTCCGTACCTCAGCAGACCCACCTCCCAAACATCGGAGCCAGGACTCATTCGGGCCCAAGAAGGAAAGGAAGAAAAACCTGGCAGGCGGGAAGAAGCGGGGCCGCAAGCCCAAAGAGCGGGGCCCTGAGGAGCCGATGCCCAAGCTGCCCTCCCGCCGGGATGACTGGCCCCTGGGATGCAGAGACAAGGGGGCCCGGGGCTCCACTGGCCGGAAGGGGGGAGCTGGAAAAGCACCTGAAAAGTGAGCTTGGTGGCTGGGGTCCAGCCCCCTGCCCACTCTGTTCAGGGCAGGGGGGCTAACTCCAGGACCTGCTGCCCTCCAGTCCTCCATCCCTGCCCTGCCTGTTCAGCCAGCCACTGACCACGCCCTGCAGGTGCCCTCACTCTGGTCGGGCTGCCACAGAGCATTCCTGGGTTGGGACCCGGGAGGAGCAGAAGTGCAATAGCCAGGAAGGTCAGCCCTCTGTGGGAGAACCTGTTGGCTGCGATGTAGAGCAGCCACATGGCCTTCAGGCCCCAGTCTCTACTTTGTCAGGCCCAGCTGGACCCCATCCTGGCTCCCCTGAGGCTTGGGCCTCCCCAGTGACCCTGGCTCTCAGCTGGTGAGGGCACCTGCACAGCCCTGGCTGCCCCTCGGGCCTCACCTCCACCCAACACTGGAATCTGGCCCCCCCCAGCTACCTCCCAGGACAGACCCCGTCCAACCACTGCCGTGCTGACCTGACAGGCGCCTGTCTTCCCTGGCCCACCCACTTCTGGTTCCGCTTCTGTGCTCTACCTCTCCAGGCCTGTCCCCGGCCCCTCACCCCTCCATCCCTCATCCCTACTCTGTCGTGGCATCATGCTGAGCCATGCCCAGCCTCTTGGGCCTGTGTCTGTGCTCCCAGTCTAGGGGATAGTGGCAGGAGCACGGGCTTGAGGACCCTGCACACAGCTGCCAGCCCTAGGGGTGAGGCCTCTGTGTGTGCTCTGCCTCCAACCTGCAGCTTTTTGACACGGGGGCCCAGGCCAGGGCATCCTGATGGGGCAGAGGCAGACTAGTTTGGGTTCTGGGGTCTACCTGGGACCCATGGGCAGGAAGCTGGGTAGAAGTAGCCTGGCTCTCAGCTGCTGTCTGGCCACTGGCAGGTGGCAGCCTTCCCTCTTCTGGTCTGTTTGGCCTTGGCTTCCATGGGAGCCCCCTTTTCTCTTCTCTCAACCTGCTCCTTTGTGTGTGGTTGTGTGTCACTTGGTACAGGACCCAGCCAGAGCAGGGGGCTTGGCCAAGGTCACAGTAGTGGGTGATATGCCAGGGCTCTGTTTTTGCTCCTATGGGCCCCTGAGGATTGTGGGGTCTGCAGGTTGGACACTGGGCAGGCAAGAAGTCTGGGGGCCTGGAGGAGGTGACTACACAGCCTCTGGGACCCTCCCAGGCTCCCGCCTTTCCCATGGTATTGCAGGGAGGAGGGTGCCTGGAGGGTGGGTTTGGATGGAGGCCATTTTCCAGGGGGTAGGCTGAGGACTCAACCTTGCCGATCCTGGACGATGTGAATTTTGATATTTGCCTGTGTGCGTGTCTCCTGGGTGTAGTGGATGCCCGTCTTTTTGCTGTGACAAGTAACAACCTTTTTTTAAATTCTGTTTTTTATACAAAAACTCACAACAATCTGACACTTTGGTGCTAAGGGTTTCCTGGTGCCGATGGTGGGTTTTGGGGCTAGTGGCCTCTGGGGCTGGGGCCTGTGCTACGCAGCATTGAGAGGCAATACTGGCTGGGCACCTCTCTGCCCCCCGCCCCAGGGAGAAGGGGCCCTGGCTGGGCTCAGCTGCCCTTGTCCTACAGTGGAGAGACACTTTCAGGGGAGCTCTGGGGCTGGGGACACAGCACACATCCTGTCCCTGGCTTCATTAGCCAGAAGGTGCTGACCATCAGTTATCCTGGCCTGGTATGCTAGGGAAGAAAACGTGGAGACCTGGACTCCCCTCACTCAAACGGTCTGGGCAGAGGTGGGGTGACAGTAGCAAAGGTCAAAGGGTGGGTTTGGGGCAGGAGGGCGTTCCTATGTTCTGAGCCTAAGTGCGGTCTGCCCCTAGTGAGGGGAGGTAGGGCTGGGCAGCTTCAGGAGCCTGTGGGGGAGGGGCAGGCACTGGGCTGCAGCTTAGGTGCACTTTGCCCTTGTCACCAATGGTGGGGCAGGTTGGACCCCAATGCCTCTTTAGGATGTGGCTGCATGTCCTAGCCTCTCAGGTACTTGGCCCTTGGGGAGAGGGGAAGGGGGTCTGGTTTTTGTTGGGGGATGAGTTTCCAGGACACTCCTAAAAGCCCGTAGATAGCCCTAGTGTGGGAAAGGGGTCCTGGATAGCTTGATGTTTAGCACTTTAACCCCCTTCTTTGTGTTTAAAGTAAATAAGGGGGCTGCTGCAAACGTGGCCATTGAGTCTGAGCACCCCCCTTCCCCTGGTGCTGGCAAGCGGGTCTCCGGGGCCCTCCTCCGAAGAGGGTAGGGGCCCCAGTGGGGTCAGATCTGCCCACCTACTCTGGCCCACATGTGACCGGGTGACCACCCTGGGTGCCTCAGAGAAACCATAGACCCTGGGGTGTGGTGGGTATGGGCTGGGAGCCCTCTGCTGATCTACCTCTGGTTCAGCGCAACCCCCCCTCCCCCAAAGAACAGGAAAGTGCCCAGAAGGGCTGACTCAAGAGGCTGTCACTTCACACAAACTAGGATGCACTTTATTTGCTGATGCAAAGGCAGATGAGGGTGCCTCCTGCGTGCCCATCAGCCCTCCTGTCTGGTGGTGCTGGACCAGATAGGGAGGGGAGGGCGGCTTCCCTGCACCCTGCTCTGGCCCCAGGCAGCCTAAGTTGGGAGGGCCAGCAGGGCCCACCTGGCAACCCCCATCCTATACTTGGGGTTTCTTGGTTTGGGTTTTTAATTCCAGTTCTCCATACATAAGTGCATTTTGAAAGAGAGGCTCCAGCTGTCACTTGTAACCATATATATACATATATATTCTATCTACAAAGTGTTTATTTGCAAGATGTTGGACGGTGAGCTCAGTCCCACCTGCCCTGTGACCATCTGTCCCAGTCCTCTCCCCACCCGGCCCCAGGCTCCAAGTGGCATGGGGTGGCCATTACTGTATGTATTAAAGACGACTGTATCAAATAAATGTTTATTGATTTTTTTTTGATTGGGAATCATTGATTTCTTTTGATTCTTGTAACGCAAGGAGTGGGGGGGGGTCCTTCCGGCGCGTGCGTGGGGCTGGAATCTTGGCTCCCGGCGTCCGGACAGCCAGGCGCGCGGCCTTATGGGGCTCGTAGTCCGCGCGGCGTGTATGGGGCCCGGAACCGCGGATCCCGGCGGCCTGCGCGCGGAGAGGCCTGCGAGCTCCATGGCTGCGCCCCCAGTTCCCATGGACGCCGCCCCCTCGGCCCCACCGCCCACCATAGCTAGAGACGCGCCAGGCCGGCCGGCCGAGAATGAGGCTGCATGCGAGGACCGGTAGGCGCGGGCGCCTAGCCAGGACGGGGGTCGCGCACGCCGCTCCCGTGCGCGGTGGGGGCGGAAGCCGGGCGCGGGGCGACCGCGGGGCTGTGGACGCAGCCTCTCTGGGGACTGGCTTTGGGCCCTCCGCTCGGAAGGCGGGGGGGTGCGGGGGAGTCTGTTCTCCTGTGCGCGCCCTGTGCTCGCGTTGGACAGCCCAGAGCGGTTGTCGCGGAGGTCCCCAGACGCCGGGTGCCCGAATCTCCACGCTCCCGAGGGCAGGCACTTCGTCCACCCCGGTGGTGGCAGGAGCCCAGTTGGCTCCGAACGGGCTGGAATGACCAGCCGCACGCAAGCCCTCTGTCTCCGTGGGGCTCAAGGGATGGAGTCTAGCTTGGGCGCCCCCGGGGCCGACCTCGGTTTCTGCCCCGAGTGGGCGGGGCCCGCCAGAGTACCCAGGCTGACTGCCTGCTCCACCTTCCCGGTTAGTTGAGCTCAGGGTTCGGGCTGCTCCTGCCCCACCCAGGAGGCCGGGGCTCTGGTGCCGGGGGCGCATGGTGCCTTCTGCCTGCCTGCCCAGGAGAGGACTCCGAGGCTCTGCCACAGCCTGTAGAGAGGCAGTTAGGTGCAGGGGGAGGGTCTATCCGTAACCGGGTTAGTCTCTCTCAGTGGCTCCTTCTTGGGTCCTTCGTGTCTGTGGCCGTCAGGGGGCAGTGGCTGCACGGTGCCCAGGTCTGCAGAAGCTTACACCTCTTTCCTTACGGGTCTGAGCAGGGTCCCCTGGGGAGGACAGGAGGGCCATAAAAAAGGGTTACTCAGCGCCTGTAGCTCAAGCGGCTAGGGCGCTAGCCACATACACCAGAGCTAACAGGTTCGAATCCAGCCCTGGCCCACCAAACAACAATGACAACTACAACCAAAAAATAGCCGGGGCGTTGTGGCAGGCACCTGTAATCCCAGCTACTTGGGAGGCTGAGGCAAGAGAATCGCTTAAGTCTGAGAGTTTGAGGTTGCTGTGAGCTGTGATGCCATAGCACTCTACCCAGGGTGACAGCTTGAGACTGTCTCAAAAAAAAAAAAGACCACAGTGGGTAGGGTACCGGCCCCATATACCCAGGGTGGTGGGTTTGAACCTGGCCTCGGCCAAACTGCAACAACCAAAAAAAAACAGCTGGGTGTTGTGGAGGGCACTTGTAGTCCCAGCTACTCAGGAGGCTGAGGCAAGAGAATCTCCTAAGCCCAGGAGTTGGAGGTTGCTGCGAACTGTGACACCATGGCACTCTACCGAGGGCGATAAAGTAAGATTCAGTCTTTAAAAAAAAAAAAAGGGGGGGGGGTCCTTGGGCAGGCACCTGCATGCCTGGGCTCCTGCAGTGTGGTCTGGGTGCTGCCGCCTGAGGATCTGCTTCCTCCACAGAGGAGGCTGCTGGCAGAAAGCCTTTCCTGGTCCTGGGGATGTGAAGTCCTGTGTCCTTTCCAGCTTGCATCCTGCCAGTGGGCAGTGAACATCTTAGATGCTCTTGCATCTAAGAGCATGTGAGTCTGTGCACCTGCTGACTCCAGAGTGAGTCTTTGATTTAACTTGAGACAAGAGGGCAAGGCCAGGTAAGACCTGACTGAGGGCTCTTGAGAAAATCACTCCGTGATGACACAGGTTGGTGGCAGCGACTGGACCGTCTGGGTTCTACCCTGTGTGCAGGCAGTGTTCTGGGTGCAGCGCCACCGGAGGCAGAGACTATTGGCATCCTTCCTCACTGTGGTCCTGCAGGCAGGGAGCGTAGATCACAGCATTCTTCCTCCAGAGGGCCCTGGCAAGCCCTAGGCTTCATCTTCTTAGGCAGATTTCTTGGACCTTCTTTCCTGATGCCCATACCCTGCAGACTTTTCTCCACCCCAGCCTAGTAGCTCTTCTTACTGTTCCTTAAATGCACCCCCAGCCTGCAGTGTTGTCCCAGTGTCCCAGGGCTGGATATAAGGCGGGGGGGTCCCAGCCTGTGCAGACACCCCTGAACAGAGGTTCCCACGCTGCTCCAGTGCTATGGCTCTGTCCTCAGCACCTGCCTCAGGGCTGGCCCCTGCGGGTGCTGGAGTCCTTTGTGGTGCTGTGTTAATTCCCAGCTGTGGTTGTGATGGAGACAGGAACAGTTGTGGGGAGTGGAGGGAGGCTGGTGTGACCTGCCCAGAGCATCCAGAAAGCAGAGTGGGTGCAGTGTGAGCCCCCTGTCTCCCCTCAACTGAGAGGCTCCCTGAGTGACACTGTCCCTGAGGCCATCCCAAACCACTGGGGTCAGGCCCAAATTGGCTCCTGTGGGCTAGTTGGTTCCTCCTTCTGGTTTCATTTTATTCATCAAGAAAACTTACCTTGAACCCATCTGGGTTTGAAGAGGTGCTGTGCTACAGGCACTGGGTCGGGAGGTGTCCTTGGGTAACAGTAACCCGAGTGGCAGGAAAGCAGCACTGAACTGCAGCAAAGGGGGGCCCAAAGCCTTTCTGTGTCACCTGTGTTTCTTCCATACTGTGACTGCTCAACGTCAGTTTCAAGTGTGCCACGATCCTGTGGTGAGATGTTTGTTCCTGATTTCCTTGGCATTGTCGACAGTGAGGAGCAACTTCACATGCGTATGTGCTGTTTTCCTTACAATGACATCATGTATGGGGTTCTTGTTACTGGTGCGACACCTGCTTTGGTCTTTGCAAGTCTCCTGTAGTGCTGCTTGAGCAGAGAGGAAAGCCATGGCTCTGTGGTGGGTGACAAAGGGTGCTATGGCCCAGTGTGGAACAGATGGCAGGTGAGGGGGTGGAGGGGGGTGCAGAGGGGTGTCCTGAAGTGACTAGGGCAGCCTCTAGCACCACCTGCCTCAGACAGCCCTGACACCTGCAGTGGGAGGAAGCCCCAGATGGAAAGGTGCCTGCCTTAGCAGGCTGCTCTAGGCGGGCATTTTACCTGTCAGTGGTGCTGAGGAGACCAGTGCCGGGGAGTCTAGAAGTTACCTGCTTCCGGATGGCCAGGAGATCCTGCCCCTCCCTGCCCTGAGCTGCCACGGCCAAGAGACCAGCTCCATGGAGGGACCCACTGGACACCATGCTGAGCAGGTGGCTGTGGCAGGGCCAGGCAGTTCCAGGGTGAGGGCTGGTGGTTCAGTTAACAGCTGCATACCTGGACCAGCACGGTACTGGCTTCCCATACACTTGTAGCCTCCTACCCAGTCCAGGCCTGGCCATCTGGGGCACCAGGTACATGCCAGGCTGGCTAGCCTGAGTCCACTCTGCTGCTCAGACAGCCAAGCTAGTGAAAGCCAAGGAGCTCTAACTCTACCCCTGACTGTAGGCCAGCCCCTGCCCATCTTCCCCTGCTGGCAGTGTGGACAGCCAGCCCCCTAAGATCAGGGCAGCCGGGTGAGGCTCCTGTGGGCACAGATGTCGCCCCTTGCCTCTGAGGAGTGCGCTCCATGGGGAATTGTCCCTTTTTTCTGAGCCTTGGAAGCCCGACCTCAGAGCTTGCAGAAAGGCTGCCTCAGTGGGATTGGCACACGGGATTATTCCGTCCTTCCCTGGGAGAAGCGGAGGGCCAGCGGGTTCTTCTTAGTGCAGACCCCTCACTGACATCAGCAAAAGGGCTGTGGCTGTCCCGCCCTTGCTGAGGCGGGGCAGTTATTGTTGGAGGATCGAGTTTCAGATTTGTTTATGCTTGCAGGAGGCACCTTGGGGCAGGGGTGGGGCACCCAGCTCAGCACTGACATTCAGGTCAGCTGTTCAAGAGGCACCTCAGATTTCCCAGTCTCTGCTGTGAGGGGTAGCTCTACAGCCCTAGGCAGCCAGGGGACTGGAGCTTTTTCTCCAGGGAATTCGGGGAGGGGTACAGGAGCACAGTTGGCCTCAGCAAGCCCTGGGCTGAGGAGTGCCAGCCCAGGCCTAGGAGGGGCCCTTCACACTGAAGGCTAGCCTGGGGCTTGTCCTGGCCACACTGGGCAAAGCCAGTGCTATTAATATCAGGCATACACGAGCCCCCGGCTCAGTGATCCTCTTATGCCTGTGGCCTTGGCCTCTGAGGACAGCGGTAAGTGCTGTTCCCTTAGTGTTATGGGATCACAGGGACCTCCTAGCTGCTAGGCTCCCCCTGCCTTATAGCAGACAGCACCTGCCTCTGGGGTCTCATCCTGCTTTTCACCCACTGTGCTGACCACAGAGCGATCCCACCTGCGGAGAGGCAGTTCAGGCAGCTGGAGCTCCTGAGCTGTCATGGGGCCACTGTGGGCTTAAGAGTGATGATGCCCCCATAACTGCTAGCCCTGAGCCCCACATACACATACCTGGGGTCACCCCGTTGTCCAGGAGCTGTGCCCACCTGTGTCCTTGGCTATGAGCAGCCTCCCGGCTTACCCCGGCATCAGGGTCTCAGGGTGCTGGGCCCTTGGAGCTGAAGCCAGGTGAGTCACAGCAGCTGGGCCTGCTGATGAGGACAGCCCACCCTCACCAGGGTCTTGCTGCTCTGCACCTGTGTGGTGTGTGTGGATATCAGGAAACAGGTTGGCAGGTGCTCTCGGAAGCCAAGCAGAGTTCAGGGCCATCTGGCATGGGTGTGTCTTGTGCTGGTTGTAGGTCATAACCCTTTGGGTTGAAATTAACTTTTGTCATTGTGGCCAGAAGCACCCTTTTCCATGTGTGAATGGGAAATGAGATCTTTTATATTATTTTCCTTTCTCAAGGAGTGCCTCTTGTGAAAGTGTGGTGAGGCTTTGTCCCTGGTTCCCAGAGACGGGCTAGCTTTGGAGAAGGCAGAGATACAGTTTGAGGCCGCCTGGCCCTTCACAAGCTCTTGGTGAGGTAGATTTCTGGCAGAGCTGAGCCCGGCCTGCTGGTGAGTGATCCCACTGCATGGGCCTTGGAAGGAGTCTGTGGTTGTTACTTCAGCAGAATAAGGAACAGTGATAAGTGGGGGCCGGAAAGCTCCTGCTCCCAGACCTGGTCACCAAAACATGTGCACGTGATTCCTGGGGCTGTGCAGTTCTCGGCTGTTGGAGCAGTGTGTGTGAGTGCTCACTACCAGGGCGCTACTAGGAGCTTTATCCATGAGATCTTGCCCTTTTATGAATCAGATATTCTGTGCTGCACTTTCCTCCCTGCACCTGAAGATGAAGGTGGTGCCCTGCAGACATGGGGTTAGGCACAGAGGGAGGAGGATGGCTTAGTTTTGTTCTCTGCCCGCTGTGGCCTCCAGGGCCACCAGAATTCCTCTGTCTACTCAGAACACACTGCTGCTGTGGGCCAGGGGGACTCCCAGTCTGGTCTCTCCTGCTCTAGGGTACCACCAGTCACTGCCCACTGGGAGGGCTGGACCCAAGGGTGAGCCCTGAAGGCCTGTTTGTTTACTGCTGGGTCCGTGAGCCCTGGTGAGCAGTAAATGCCCTCCATCCAGGGACTCAGGGACAGCACTGCTTGTGATTTCTGAGTCCCATATCTGTTCTTGGCTGAGAGTCACCCAAGCAGGCCCAAGTGGGGTTCAGGCCCCTCCAGGGCATGTCCCCCGTGTACCATGCTGTGCTCAGCTGCTCTGTCCCCACGCACGGGCCTCTCAGTGCCCTACGTTGTTTGTGCTTAGCCCTGCTGCTGATGTCAGCTCCACAGCCACCTTGGGAGCCACAGGGGTGAGGCTTAACATAGCCACTGGGTAATTATTCCCTGTGCTCCCCTAATGAGGGGTAGAAGAAGGCAGAACTGTCTTCCATGTCTCGGAGAGGCAGGGCATGTGTTCCTGTCAGGGGCAGGTGGCCAGCTTTCCTGCTGCTCAGACTGACATCCAGGTTGATCTGTGTCCCTTGAGAGCTGCTGCTGTGACTGGCCACATGTCAGGTCAGGCTTGGCCATTCCATTGCCCAGATGTGCACTGCTGGTGCTCTGGGAGGACAACACATCTCCTCTTGGCCTGTGTCCTCAGGTGTGTGCCAGCCCCAGGGAAGCACTGTCTCTGCTCAGGCCATGACCCTGAGGAAGCAAGCTCAACACACAGACTAGCACTAGTTTTTGGTGACAAGGGCGTGTGCTTGTCACACATGCAAACCAGGCAGAAGTCCCTGTTCCAGACCTCGGTGCTTAGATGGTCCTGGTTGTGATTGGCCTGCAGGTGTCTGTCACTTGCATGTGGGCAGGCAGCCACCCTGTGCTGATGTCCGTGAGGAGTCTCATCTCTTTGCAGCCTGTGCTGGCCTGACCTGTGCTTTTTCCTGTTCCCATCTGCAAACCTGCCGCCATCTCCTCAGGTTCACCTTCTTCCTACATTATCCGACTGCTGGTGATACTCCCAACTGGGGTGGACAGACCACCTGTTGCTCCTGAGACCCAGGGCTCTGCTCTGGCCAGTCAGCAGCCGTGTGGGTGGGCTGTGACCTGCAGGGTCCAGCTGTCTACCCTGGAGAGCTACTTGGGCAAGCCTGAAACAAGATCCTGGGGCCACCGTGCCCAGCCCTCTCTCTCTCAGGCAGGGGACAGAGTGCCTTCTGCCCAGCCTGTGTCCTGTCCCCACAGCATCCAAGCCTCCTGGACTTTGGGGATGTAAATGAACTGAGAAGTTAGCTAAGACCTGATTGTGTGGGTGTCACATAGTGCCAGCTCAGTGTGAGTGATTCTGTGGGTGTGACACAAATAGATCTGTGCTTCCCTCATGCTGGATTTCCTTTCGGGAAATCCTTATAGCCTTCGGGGGCTTCCTCTTCCATGCCTCACTTCCCAACCCCCATCAGCCCAGACAGGTTTTTTTTTTTTTTAGAGACAGAGTCTCAGTTTGTCACCTTTGCCTTAGGGTCATGCTCACAGCAACCTCCAGCTCCTGGGCTTAGGCAACTCTCCTGCTTCAGCCTCCCGAGTCCTGGGACTTCAGGTGCCCACCACAACCCCTGGCTATTTTTTGTTGTTGTTGCAGTTTGGCAGGGGCTGGGTTTGAACCCGCCACCCTCGGTATATGGGGCGGGCGCCCTACTCACTGAGCCACAGGTGCCGCCCCCCCCCACCCCACCAGACAGGTTTTTACAAGATGCTGGACCCAGGAATGACCACAGCAAAAATGAGTGGATTCCCCTTAAGTCTCTGAGCCCAAGACCCCTTGTCCTGTTCTCTGATGGCCAGAGAGGCCAGCCCCCAGGGCCACCCTGCCCAAAACCCTCCTGTCGCTGACAGGTGCAGTCATAGCTGAGCCTTGCAGCCTCTCTGTCCTTGAGGCACTCAGTCTCCTATATGTGGGCCTTACCTGTGCACACACAGCCTGGTCTGGCTGTGTCCTTCAGGGCAGCAGTGACTGGGCTGTCACAGAGAGTCCAGGGTTGGGAGGCGGCATGGTCCTCTACAGGGTCTTGCCTGCTTGTCACACAGCCACCCCAAGTTCCCCTGAGGACAGGGCCTGGCCTAGCCCAGGCCAGCCCAGCCCAGCCCACACAGGGATGAGCATGGCCCTGAGATGGCATGTCTCCTCCCATTCCCTGTCATTGTTTGGTGTCTGGACAGGGATGGTCCAAGTCCCTGTGCCCAGGCCAAGCACCATGAGTCTGTCCATCCAGGGGGCCCCAGCCCTCAGGTCTTTGGACCAGCTGCAGGCAGTTTCCAGTGCACCCCCAGTTGAGCCTGCTCGCCTCAGCCATGCCTGTGGGGCACTGCTCCATGACTGGGCACAGGGACCAGGGAGGCTGGCAGCCTGGGCCAAGGCCAAGCACATCCTTCTCTGTAGCAGCAATGCGGAGCGCCTGGACAGACTCCTCCCACCCGTGGGTGCTGGGCGCTCACCACGCAAGCGCACAACCAGCCAGTGCAAGTCGGAGCCGCCCCTGCTGCGCACGCGCAAGCGCACCATCTACACAGCAGGGCGGCCACCCTGGTACAACGAGCACGGCACGCAGTCCAAGGAGGCCTTCGCCATTGGTGAGCGTGGAGGGTACCCAATGCCTGGGCTTCCCAGAGAGGACTCAGCCATCCGTCCTTGCGTGGGCAGGGCCCTCGGCTGCCCTAGTAGCCAGCCCTGCTGCTCAGCTCTGCTCCTCCCTGTAGGTTTGGGAGGTGGCAGTGCCTCTGGGAAGACCACCGTGGCAAGAATGATCATCGAGGCCCTGGACGTGCCCTGGGTGGTCTTACTGTCCATGGACTCCTTCTACAAGGTGAGGCCCTGCCTGCTTCCCAGAGCATCCCTACAGATGCAGGCTTCTGGCCTGTGGGCCTCACCTCTCCATATCTGCCCATCCACTGTGGGCCTCACCTCTCCATACCTGCCCATCCCCAACTGTGCCCCCAGCTCCTCTGCAGCCTCCCCTGACAGGTGCTGACCAAGCAGCAGCAGGAGCAGGCCGCCCACAACAACTTCAATTTCGACCACCCAGACGCCTTCGACTTTGACCTCATCATCTCTACTCTGAAGAAGCTGAAGCAGGGGAAAAGCGTCAAGGTGCCCATCTACGACTTCACCACACACAGTCGGAAAAAAGACTGGGTAGGCCGGGGGCTCAGGATGACAAAGGGACTGTGCATGCATAAGCTGGGCGCTCGCAACTCGTGGGTTCCTTTGCAGAAGACACTGTACGGTGCAAACGTCATCATCTTTGAGGGCATCATGGCCTTTGCTGACAAGACACTGCTGGAGGTAAAGCCTGCTGGGAGGCCCACCCCTGGTGTCCCTGCTTCTGCCACGACTCACCTTAAGTGCATCTCCTCAGGGAGACTCCAGCCTCCCTGTCCTCCAGGTGTACAGTTACCTGCTCTACCCCATCCCAGAAGTGCACGTTCACTTGTCCTATCCCTGCGCTGCTGGCCACTCCTCACCCCTAGGAGGCCCTGGGGTGCCGTGCATGGTGGAGTGTGCCTGCCGGTACAGAGACTCCCACCCTGCCTGTGCTTACACTTGGCATCTTCTTGTTGGTCTTGTTCCTCATGGTCCTGGGGGACAGGTGAGACCTCAAGGCCAGTGAGTTTAAGGGACTTTGCTTTTTTTTGAGACAGAATCTCACTCTGTCACCCTCAGTAAAGTACCAGCGTGACAGCTCACAGCAACCTCAAACTCTTGGGCTTAAGCAATTCTCTTGCCTCAGCCTCCCAAGCAGCTGGGACTTACAGGCACCCAGCACAAAGCCCAGCTATTTTTTGTACAGTTGTCGTTGTTTAGCTGGCCTGGGCTGGGTTTGAACCCGCCACCCTTGGTGTATGTGGCTGGCATTGTAACCACTGTGCTACAGGTACCAAGCGGACTTTGCTTTTGGTTGCATGGGCCTCCAAGGGCAGAGCTGAGTTTGACCAAGGTCTGCCTGGCCCTAGGGCTCAAGTTCTGCCGCTGGCACAGGCTCAGAGCACCCAACTGCCCCACACATAGCAGTGCCCCCAGTCCCCATTCCCCCATGTGGCCACTTCAGGCGCTATCTGCTATGTACTGAGTATTAGGTCAGACCCTGAATTCGCCAGGCCCCATATTTCCCAGTATGTTTGTGGGCAGTTCATGGAGCACACACGTGCCTAGCCCATTTCTGTCTTACCTGGCAGACAGCACTCTGCCACAAACACATGCCTCACACACTCTACCCCAGCCAGGCCCAGAAGGCGCCCTGTGGGCAGGTGGCCCCAGACACACTGGACCTGTGGGAGCTGGTCTTGCTGCCTCCGCACTGGTTGTGCTGGCTACAGGTCCCACCATGGGCTCACCATCCCCCTTCAGCTCCTAGACATGAAGATCTTTGTGGACACGGACTCTGATATCCGCCTGGTGCGGCGGCTGCGCCGGGACATCAGTGAACGGGGCCGGGACATCGAGGGTGTCATCAAGCAGTACAACAAATTTGTCAAGCCTGCCTTCGATCAGTACATCCAGCCCACCATGCGCCTGGCTGACATTGTGGTGCCCAGAGGTGAGCCTGCGGGCACCTTCAGGGGGTGGGCAGCAGGTGGGGCCCAGTCCCATCACATACCTCCCTATCCTGGCCCAGGGAGCGGCAACACCGTGGCTATCGACCTGATCGTGCAGCACGTGCATAGCCAACTGGAGGAGGTGAGTGTTCAGGCTGGGGCTTCAAGTCACTGCAGCCCTCCCGGCTCCACCCCTGCTTCTCTGCTGCCACTGCCCACAGCAGCCTGCTCAGCCAGCCGCTGTGTGCTCACTGTCTCTGGCATGCTGCCAGACCTGAGAGCCCTGTGCCTATTTGGTCAGCCTGATTATGCTACCTGCCCCCCACCCTTTGTGCTGGCCCTAGGGCTCAAGTTCTACCCCTGGCACAGGCTGGGCCGGGGCCTGGGTTCCCTGAGGAAGAAGGGGCAGCACAGTGCTTGGGCCCACCACCTGGTCTTTAGGATGGAGAGAGGGCCTAGGACTGTGGGGTCTCATGCTGAGTCCCATGTGGAACCAGGGGCGTCTCTCTTTCCAAGTAGGTCACTGTAGGTGTGATGCCCTCACTGATTTACTGCGTGCCCTGGGTCTTTCTGTGTTGGGACCCCAAACCCTGGGTGGGCTCTGGGCATATTCCCTAGCAGGCTGCCAAGAGGCCTGAGCCCTGCAGAACAGGGCCCAGGAGCCCAGGCTCTGACTGCCCCAGGCCCTGGGTTATGACCATTAGAAGCTCACCACCTCCGTGGCTGGCTGTGTTCCCACTGGGCTGCAGCCTGTTCATTCCTGGGTGGGGTTGGCCTAGCCACCTGCCTTGGTCACTGACACATCACCGTTCCCTTGTGTCTCCCTGTGTTGCTGCTGCAGCGTGAACTCAGCGTCAGGTAAGACTCACACAGCTGTCTGCACAGATGGAGGCATTTCCAACATCCACATGGGTCTGGGCTATGACCCGGGCAGTCGGGCAGCCCTTCCCTAGACACACAAGGGATGGTGTGGAGCAGTTCACCCGGCTACTGCCTCTCCTTCCTGGCAAATGAGGACACTGAGGCACAGTATCCTGATTCCAGCCTATATGGACCTTGCTGGCAACTCCTCCACACCAGGGCCATCTGGATTTTGCTCCAGAGAGCACAGCTGTTCTCCTGAGCCAGCACTGCCAGGTTGGCAGAGCAGTGACCACAGATCTGACCTGCAGACATAGAGTGCCTATCAGTCCATAGGGCCAGTTGACTGTGTGGATGGTGAGGGCCTGACCTGCAGTCCTCTTGTCCAGTTTTGTCCTTGAGCTCATTGCAACTCAGGGCCACGGTGTAGTGTTGGTGCTGTGGCAGGAAGCTTTGGTTGAGCTGGGGTGACAAGACTGGGCTGCCTCCTGTCACCCCACCAAGAGAACAGACAGGCAGGGAGAGAGCATCTGTCCCGGGTGACCAGCCACCAGGAACCTGCCCTTCTCCGCAGCACTTTGTGGAGGTGGGAGGCCTGTGGCTGAGCCACCTGGCAGTAGAGCCCTTATGTTTGCCCTGGGTGCCCCTAAGAGTTCATGTGAGTTGGAAATGCCTCCAGGGCCCACCTGCCAGCTGCCCCCACCATCTCCTGTCCTGCATGAGGCTCTGATGCTCTGCTTGGCCCTTACCAAGACTCACAGGGCTCGTCACAGCAGGTTCCTCTTGAAGTCTTTGTTCTCAGAAAAAAAAAAAGTTTCCGGGGTTTCAACTTGAGAAAATGCCTGAATACCACCAGTTACATTTTCCATTCTCTGGTCAGCCAAGGAAGTGGTGGCCAGCAACCCTACATGCTTCCTTCAGCCCAGGAAGTGCTGGTTGCAGCAGGGCCTCAGCCTGGGTGTGCTGGGTGCCGCCCAGGGGAGCAGAGGCTGGGGCCTTGCTGCTGGCCTTCTCTTCCTCAGGCCACTGTAGCCCGAACTGGCTGAGCTGTTAACTTCTGTGGGGACTGTCCCTGCTCCCCCAACTAAGTGGTCTTCTCTTTGTTCTCTTCCTTTTCTGTATAAACCCTGTCTCCTGCCTTGTTCCCTCCCTGAACATTCTCTTCACCTGTGAACAGAGGAAGCTGCGTTGGGATATGTGAGCAGAGTGCGCTCTGATTGTAGTGCTGTGTGGCTGCTCCTGCTGGCTGCCCCTCATGCACCTGCCCCCTCCCCTGTGCACTCACCCTCTGCCAGTACACCCACTCCCTTCCCCACCAACACACGTGCTCCCTCCTTGTGTATTACCCTGGCTGCTGCCCTGCCCCTGCTCCTATTCTGGCACCACCCCCTGCATCTGCCCTTCTTCCTGATCCTGCCCCTCTTCCCACTGCAGGCCTGGGACTGCAGTGGGAAGCCGTCAGGCAACATTCAGCAAGCTTTGCCCTCTTCTCCTGAGAAGGGGCCACATACCACTTGGAGGGTACAGAAGGGCAGGGCTTGAGCCCAAAACATCGTTGTTGCCCCAGGAAGAGGCTGGGGACGAGTGCCCCTTCCAGTGGCTAAGATGTGTCTACACATGTGAGCCCTCCTGTGCTTGGTCCCTTTTTGCTTTCTCTGGGCCCAGAGGGTCCTGGACGGGAAAGAGACACCTTACAGCCCAGCCCCCAGCTTTCTGCCTGATGGTCAGCTGCTCTGCCTTCTGCTGTGCCCTTTCACTTTCCCGTGGCAGTTAAGGGGGGACATTGCCCCCAGATCAGCCTGAGGAAGGCAGTCAGGCTCCACCCTGCACACCCCGAGGTGCTCCCACAGATGTGCCCTCACAGTGATGCACAGCTGTGGGGGAAGGGGTTGTGAAAGAAGACCTCCCTTCTGAGTCCTCAATTGCCTTATGTCCCCAGGGCTGCACTGGCCTCAGCGCACCAGTGCCACCCCCTGCCGCGGACACTGAGTGTACTGAAGAGCACGCCGCAGGTACGGGGCATGCACACCATCATCAGGTGAGCACCCACCCGCAGGACGGGGTGCCCCAGCAGGCCCACCCCCTGCTAAACTGCTGGGCCCACAGGGACAAGGAGACCAGCCGTGATGAATTCATCTTCTACTCCAAGAGGCTGATGCGGCTGCTTATTGAGCACGCACTCTCCTTCCTACCTTTCCAGGTGCGCACGCAGCACGTGGGGTGGGGACGGTGGGCCTGAGCAGGGCTGGGGGCTTCCTGCACTCACGGTGCCCCATGGCCCACACAGGACTGCGTTGTACAGACCCCACAGGGGCAGGACTATGCCGGCAAGTGCTACGCTGGAAAGCAGGTACTTGCTGGGGCTTGGGGCCCGGGACACTGGAGGTGGGGCAAGGGTTCACTTTGCCCCTCCCTCCAGATCACCGGAGTCTCAATCCTGCGTGCTGGTGAGACTATGGAGCCCGCCCTGCGCGCGGTGTGCAAGGACGTGCGCATCGGCACCATCTTGATCCAGACCAACCAGCTCACTGGGGAACCTGAGGTGCAGGATTGGGCAGGCGTGGGGCTAGGTCAGGGGAGAGTCAGAATCAACTTACAGGAAGGGGTCAGGAAGAGGTGCCTGGCATGTGGCCCTGAAACCAGCCCCTTGCCTGCAGCTTCACTACCTCCGGCTGCCCAAGGATATCAGCGATGACCACGTGATCCTGATGGACTGCACGGTGTCCACAGGCGCTGCAGCCATGATGGCCGTGCGCGTGCTCCTGGTGAGTGGACCCTGGTAGGCTGCAGGCAGGTCCTGCCAAGAAGCTGGGATTCACCTGCCCCCTGTGCTTGGCAGGACCATGATGTGCCTGAGGACAAGATCTTTCTGCTGTCACTGCTCATGGCTGAGATGGGCGTGCACTCAGTGGCTTACGCGTTCCCACGTGTAAAGATCATCACCACGGCTGTAGACAAGCGAGTCAATGACCTTTTCCGGATCATTCCAGGCATAGGTAAGACCATCTGGGCCTCTTTACCAGCAATGGGGTGGAGGTGGCCCCAGGAAGCCCTACCATGCTGTCTTTCTCCAGGGAACTTTGGTGACCGCTACTTTGGGACAGACGCAGTTCCTGATGGCAGTGATGAGGAAGAAGTAGCCTCCACAGGTTAACTACCCAGGCTAAACCACCCACACGCCACCAACCTGCTGCTTCCTGGCCTGGATTGCAGTGTACAAAGGCATAACTTATTTTACTTTTTAAAATGTTATCAATATAACTTATTCTATACATTTTATAAAATAAAACTTTAGGAAAATGGAGGTGTGACTGGTTGGTTATGGCACAGGAGTGGCATCCCAGCCAAATGTGGCTTGTAGAAGCTCCCCAGGGATGTGGAAGCTGGGAGCCATAAGGCCACCTTGGAGAGAGCGCTGAGAGCATCCCTTGTGTTGCTCTTGTGTTAGACCAAGGTGAGCCAGGACTGGGACCTGCAGCTCCTATCCCTGCCAGATGGGCCCTAGACCCACACAGCTTAGTGGCCACCTTGCCTAAACCTGAGGGGGTACAGGATACCTGGGACACACAAGAGGCAGCCCACCCTGTGGCTGCTCCTGCCACCCACAAATCTGTACCATCAAGGAAGGGACCCAGGGGAAAGTGGTGTGTAGGTGGCTGTGGGAGGGAGGCCCCAGCTGCAGGGAGTTGGCCAGGGTCTCAGTGGATTGTCCATGCTGTTGAGGACCAGATGTTTTCATCCAGCGCTGCCTTTGCTGTTCTTGGACTCAGCATGAGGGTAGGCTTTCCTGGCCACCTCCAAATGTCCCCTCCACGGACAGGCTGCCTGGGTGAGGTGTCCGTGATGCGTACATGCACATGACACCCAGCACCAACATGGGCTGTGATCCCAGCTGTGGCAGGTGGGCTGGGGCCCTGAGGCAGTCTCCTCTGACCCTCCAGGGCTGGCACTTGCCTCCTTCCTGCTTCCCTGGTCTCTTCCCCACTCCTCCCATCCCCCCAAAAGGCCCCAAAAGGCCTTGTCATGGAAAAGCTGGGAGGGCGGGGACAGGAAGTCACTGGGTGGAGGCTAGGCCAAAGGCAAGCAGATCAAGGCTGGAGGCTTGTCCAAGAGGCAGGCAATCGGCCACCACCAGGGACAGAGGACCAGTGTAGGGCTCAGAGGTCAACAGGAAGGTATCCCATGGTGAGTAGACCCCTCTCCCATGTCTCCGAGCCTTCTTCCTTACTCACGCAAGCTTTTGCCCTGTGCTGGGAGCCTGTAGGCTGTAGCAGCGTAGCCCTGCCCTGAGCATGGCTTTCTTTCATCCAGGTCTTCCCAGAAGAGGCATGGTGGAAATGGTTAGTGAGGAGCTGGCAGGAGCCAGGTCACTCCTGGGAGTCTAACCAGGAGCCGATTGGCTTCCAGAAAGTGCTACCACCCCACTCCACCCACCCACACTCACAGCAACACAAAGCTTTGTCCACACACACCCACATGCATGCACGATGCAGCCCTGGGCTGGGAGGAGTGGGTCCAGCTGCCCCCACGCCCGCTTAGCCACCAGTCCTGAGGGAAAGGCAGCTTCCTTCCTCTTGCTGAGGGTGTGTGGAGCTCTGCACCCAGAAGCCCTGCCTCAGACCCCCAACCATATGGTGGCTGTGGTGCTGCTGGCAGGCCTCGGGCTGGGGTCTCCTTATTGGAGAGCAGCTCAGGGCCTGGTTAGGCAAAAATGACAGTTTAGGGGAGTTCCTGGGCCCACTTCCTGCTAGGGCCCTGTGGGGTGTCAGAGGTGGGCCACCTTCCAAATTGCCCTGGGGGACGGGGCAACTCCTTTGGCCCCTGGGAACTTTCTGGACCAGGATCTTAGGTCCAAAACCTTTGTGAGAATAAACCCTCACCACAGCTGCAGGAGACACTGGGGGCTTGTAGTGGAGGGAGGGGCTTGGGTCTGAGACTTAGGTCATGCTCTCCAGGGAGGGATGAGTCTATCTCCAGGAGCCAGACAGTCCTAGTGCTGCCATGGCCGCCAGGGGGCTCTTCGGGACACAGCAGAGGCTTAGGGGTGAGTGGGCAGGCCCCTGTCAGAGAGGCTGAGAAGAGTAGGACATCGGGCCCTACCTCTTCAGAGCCCAGGAAGGAGCAGGGTGTCCTATACCCAAAGCTATGACATTTGGGGTGAGGGTCCCCAAGGAGAAGGCTGCTTGTCCAGGGTTACCAGTTGTCCAGGGCAGTTCCTCCAGGACTGTCCAACCTGAGAATGGTGAGTCTCTAGGGTCAATCTCAGGTTCGTCAGCCCATGAGGTGCTGCCCCTTCCCCACGGACTCACAAGGGTGACAGGTACCCTGGCTTGGTGGGATAGGAGCCTGCAGTGCCCCATGCCAGGGGACAAAGCAATGTTGCTGTCACACTGACGTTGACATACATGCATGCTGTAGGCAGGATCTGGGATTCTGAGGTGGGCCACCTGGGGTCAGGAAGAATGGCAAATGTGCCTAGACTCCCAGGGCCCCAGCCTCCTATGAGTCCTAGAAAAAGGGCATTCAGGGGGAAACACCAGCAGCGCTAGACAGGTTCCTCCACTGGGTGGGAGGCACCAGGCAGCCAGAAGACCCCCAAATTAGGGTATTTTCAGGCTCTCTAAAGTCAAGCAGAGCAGTGGGGCAGCAGGTGTGGGGGAGGGGCAGCAGTGCAAAGCCACTGGAGTGGAGACTTGGACGCCCTTGGGTTGGAAGGAGGGTGGCGTACATACAGGGTCTGATGGAGGATGATAGCCAGGGAGGGACAGGGTTGGGTGTGATGGTGACTTCAGCTGTGACATCCACTGGGGCTGCCACAAGTAGCATGGGTCCCATGCACCGCAGCTAGAAGCCAAGGCCCACCCTGGCACCAGCTCCTACCTTTCTCAGTCCCTCCTCCCACCCTCCAGCATGCATGCAGAGCAGAGCCCTGAGTGTGTCCAACTGAGCTAGCTGAGGACCTGCACCCCAGCGTGGGGGCACAGTAGGGGCTTGGGATCCCGGATGCGGGGCCAGGAAGCCTCCGGAGCTCTGGAGAATCCACAGCTGAACAGGGGAGCCATGCAGGAGGCCTTTTTTGGGGGGTGGAGCTGGGGGTCCCCTCTGCAGCAGAAGCAAGTAGGTCTCTAGACCTAAAGTGGATGCATGGGCCGGCTGAGAACAGCCTTCTCCCACAGAGATGGGTCCTTCCGGCCAGGAGCTGCCAGCCAACCAGCCCCTGTGGCCGCACTGGCTCTGTTGTTGCTGGCACCGTGGAGACGGATGGCTATGGTTAAGCTCATGCACGCTACCTGCTGCACAGCGGGGTAATAATAGCAGGGACGGCTGGCGGCTGCTGGCCCTCGTACTTCTCCAATAAATCTGGAGGCCCACGCGCATCCCACGGACCCCATCGTGCTCCTGGTCCCGCAACCCAGGCAGTATGGGTCCCCATGTCCATCCTCCTTGCGGGGCCCCACTAAACACAGTGGCCACCGTGGTTCACTGAGCAAAAGGACATGCCCAGGGACCCCTCAGCTTCCGGGAATAAATCTCTTTGGGTGGTGACTCTGGGGTGCAGACATGGGCCAGCCCATCTGACACAGGATGCGGGTCCCAGGAGGCTCTTTGCGGTGGCCGTTTCCTCTGAGGCTTCGTGCAGCGTTCTCAAGCACAGCCTTGGTGATTCCAGATGCAGGATCCTGGGTCCCAGGCTGCAGGCCAGGGACTGAGGGACGGCTTGGGCCCACCTTCCCGCTGGAAAGCCTCGTGGTGCAGCTGGGTGTCGTGCTATTTGCGCCATCCGGCCAGGTGCCTACCTGCGCAAGGACCACCCTGCCAGCCCAGCCCACGCAGAAGTCCGGGAGGCCACCAAGCCCCTTGCGGAGCTGGGTACGGGAGCGGTCTAGGGCGGACACTGGCGCGGGTAGTGGAGAGTGGGACTGCAGAGAGGTGTGGGAGGGGTACAGCCCTGGGGCGCCTAGGGATGGGCTGCCACCACCACCATCGTCCATGCTTGGTGTACTCGGTAAGAATCCCACAAATAAAACACTGAAAATAATAAACCCTCTCTCTACCTAATTAAGAAAATTCAATGACCAAACAAAACACATCCCACATCACTAAAGCCAGCAAGGAGGCGAGGAGGGGGTGATGAGAAGACAGGAGGCTCCTTTGCAGGGCAGTTGGGGGCCCCCAGCAGTCCAGGACAGGCTTCTAGAACCCCGCTCAGCAGTCCTACCAGCAGCTTTCTTTTCTTTTTTTTGTTTTTGAGACAGAGCCTCAAGTTGTCACGCTGGATAGAGTGATGTGGCATCACAGCTCACAGCAACCTCCAATTCCTGGGCTCAAGTGAGTCTCCTGCCTCTGCCTCCCAAGTAGCTGGGACTACAGGCGCCCTCTACAACACCCGGCCATTTTTAGGTTGCAGCTGTCATTGTTGTTTGGTGGGCCCAGGCTGGATTCGAACCCGCCAGCTCAGGTGTACATGGCTGGCGCCTTAGCCGCTTGAGCCACAGGTGCCGAGCCCAGCAGCTTTGTTTTCCACAGTGAAACCTAAAAAGGTGTGTGGTCAAGAAGACCAGGGCCAATTATTATTAGTTCATGAGCATGTTTTGTACAGCAGTTAGGATGAGTGACCAGGTCAAGAGTCACACGGATTGTTTTTTAAGATAGGGACTCACTTTGTTGCCCAGGCTGGAGTGCAGAGGCCTTACACCCAGGCTTGAGCCATCCTCCTGCCTCTGCCTCCCAAAATGCTGGGATCACAAGCCTAAGCCATCATGCCTGGCTATTTTTTTTTTTTTTTTTGAGACAGAGTCTCAAGCTGTCACCCTGCACTCTGGGAAGCTGATGCAGGAAGATCCTTTGAGCTCCAGAGTTTGAGGTTGCTGTGAACAAGAGCTACACCCTGTCTCTACTAAAATAGAAAACTGAGCTGGCTTTGTGGCAGAGGCCTGTAGTCCAAGCAATTGGGGAGGCTGAGGCAAGAGAATCTCTTGAGCCCAAGAGTTTGAGGTTGCTATGAGCCATGACTCCATGGCACTCTACCCAGGGTGACAAAGTGAGACTCTGTCTCAAAAAAAAAAAGAAAACCACAGACCTGGCACAGTGGCTCACACCTATAATCCTAGCACTCTCAGAGGCCAAAGCAGGGTGGATTCCTTGAGCTCAGGAGTTGGAGATCAGCTCAAGCAAGAGCAAGAACCCATCTCTAAAAATAGTCAGGCATTGGGCAGCGCCTATGGTTCAAAGGAGTAGGGCGCTGGCCCCATATGCCGGAGGTGGCAGGTTCAAACCCAGCCTGGGCCAAAAACTGCAAAAAATAAAAAATAAATAAAAAATAAAAAAAAATAGCTGGGCATTGTGGTGGGCATCTGTAGTCTCAGCTACTTAGGAGGCTGAGGCAAGAAGATCACTTTGAGCCCAAGAGTTTGAGATTGCTGTGAGCTACGATGCCATGGCATTCTATTGAGAGTGACAAAGTGAGACTCTTGTCTCAAAAAAACGTTATATGAAAAACTCACACTGCAGGTGATTTAGTAGAGTACAATTTACATACAATTTTATAAACCCACAGAATGTACCCTTTGTGGGGCCTACACTGGGAGACCAGGTTAAAACTAGGACAGAAGTGAGTGAGAATGGGGATTGAGTGCAGATTGCCTTCAACACTTGTTCTTTTTTTTTTTTTTTAAATGGAAACTAAGAATCAAATTACTTTTTTTTTGGAAACAGAGTCTCACTCTGTTGTCCAGGCTAGAGCCCCATGGTGTCCCAGCTCACAGCAAGCTCAAATTCTTGGGCTTGGGCGGTGCCTGTGGCTCAAAGGAGTAGGGCACCGGCCCCATATGCCGGAGGTGGCGGGTTCAAACCCAGCCCTGGCCAAAAACTGCAAACAAAAAAACAAACAAAATAAATTCTTGGACTCAAACAATCCTGCCAGCTGGGACTACAGGCACCTACCACAATACCCAGTTTTTCTATTTTTACTGGAGACAAGATCAAGCCTTTTTTTTTTTTTTGGTAGAGACAGGCTGGTCTTAAACCTCTGAGCTCAGGACAATCCACCTACCTCAGCCTCCCAGAGTGCTAGGATTACAGGCATGAACCATCACGCCTGGCCTGAGATCTTGTTCTTCCTCAAGCTGGTCTCAAATCCTGAGCTCAAGGGATCCTCCTCCGGCCTTGGCCTCCTGGGAACACAGGTGTGAGCCACTGAACCCAACTCAACTTCATATTTCTTAGGTCTGAACAGAAGATTTCAACATAAGAATTAACATTAATTCTTAGTACTCTTAGGTTTTTTCCCCAAAATATTATTAAAATTAGCTTTAAATTGTTTTTGAGTCCTGAAGACTACTGTTTTTTTTTGGTAGAGACAAGAGTCTCACTTTATCGCCCTTGGTAGAGTGCCATGGTGTCACACAGCTCACAGCCACCTCTAACTCCTGGGCTTAGGCGATTCTCTTGCCTCAATCTCCCAAGTAGCTGGGACTACAGGCGCCCGCCACAACGCCCAGCTATTTTTGTTTTGCAGTTCGGCCGAGGCTGGGTTTGAACCCACCACCTTCGGGGGGCGCCATACTCAATGAGCCACAGGCACAGCCCAAGAACTCCTGTTTTATCCTAAGGGCTTAGGAAGGCCCAGAACTTCTACCCCAGAGACTCCAGGGAAGAGGGTCCCTGTGGCTACACTCTGCATTAGGGACAAGTCACAGATGGCAACTGCAGCCAGCCAGTCAGACCTGTAGGCTCCCTAGGCCAGACAGGTTCTGTCGCCCTGGCCCCAGGGTCCTTGGGCACAAGCCTAAGGTTGGTCCCAGCTGCATCCAGTCAGGCCCTCCCAGAATAGCACCCTCAGGGACACACCAGCCCTCAAGCAGGAGGGTGCCTGGAGCCCCACTGCATGCTTGCCCCAGAGGTGGAGAAACTGCAAAGGCCATAAGAGCTCAGGGTACCCACCCAGGCTACAGCCTGCACTGGAGCTTGGTTGGCCCAAGGTAGACCACTGCTCCTCTCCCTGTCCAGGTGATGAGGTAACAGGAATCTCAGAACACACTTCAGCGTCATGGCTTGGAGACAGCCAGACAGTGGGTGCAAAGGAGCGCTGCAGCCACATTTCTAGCTACCCTGCATTGGGAAGAAGAACATCCCTGGGAAATCTGTTCCTTATAGCCAGGACAAGAGGCAGACACAGAGACAGAGGTACCTGAAGGCCAGCAAAGAACACAGGCTCAGCTGTCGTAGTCATAGCCCCAGGGGACAGGTGGGGCTATCCAGATGGCTTCTGCCCCATTCTCACCTTCTGCTGCCAGCTCAGGACAGAGACCTGTGTTGTGGCTGAGGGCTCAGGTCCAGACCTGGCTCATGATGGTGCCCACTGTGTGCTCAGCAGTCATAGCCTGCCCCTCCTGAACTGGGACTAGCAGGCACTGGAAAGCAGCGGGTAATATCTGGCAATGGTTAGCCATGTGGATAACTAGGTGGATCAAGGGCTATTGGCTGCTGGCTTGGTGTGGCCACCAAGGACACAGGGCTACCAGTGGGCATGAGTAAGGCGTTACCTGCTCTGGGTGGCCAGCCAGCCAGAGTACATAAGGAAGCTGCCGGGGCTTCAATTGTTGGGGGCTAGACGTGCCCATGAGGGCTCTAAATGCATGGTTACAGCTGTCCTTGGCTTATAAACCTCAGCGCCAACAGGCTGCTTTCTGTTACTGCATGCCTGGCATTCAGAAAGCGGATGTGAAGACAGAACTAGGCAAAAGGACATGAGGTTCCAGGTTCCAGGAGGCCCAGGAGGGGTCCCAAGGTCAGCTGCCAAATCAGTCTAAGACTCCCCAAGATCAGGGTTCTGCAGATATCAGTAAATAAGACACACACCTAGTTTGCAGTGAAAACATTTATTTTTTAACAGTTATCTTTAAGTCAACATTCTGACAAGCTAGACAGTGGCCACTCTGTGAACCCAGCCTGGCCTCAACCTGTGCATGTACTGCTGGGTTGGCTGGAGGCCCTGACAGCAGCCTACACCCAACACAGTCTGGACAAAGCCAGTGCATGGATTTCCATGTATTTGCTTTTTAATTTTAAAAACAAGGTATGTTTGTTTCAGAGTAAACTTCCTATCCTCACTTGGCTGGAAACACTACCCCCATTTTCCAAAAAAACCAAAATCTACCCAGAGGTACCTCTTGTAAGGTCCTGGGGCCCAGTCCCTGCCCTGCAGGATGGTGCTGTGGCCCCTGCCCACTCCCATGTGGCTGGGCAGAGCCCATTCCCAGGCTGCCCTTCAGATGCAACTTTGCCACTGACTGTATCTGCTGCCTGGGAAACAGGTTTTAATGTTTCAAGGGAGGGGGGGGGGTTTTCCGTTACCTTTAAGATTTCACATGGGGTCACTCCTGCGGGTTAGGTAAGTGAGCATAGCATGACAGCCCCCAGGGATGGGCAGGTGTTTGTTGACAGTCACTGTTACCGTGACGATGCCTGATGTACTCAGGCACACGCAGTCCCTGTACACGCAGCCTGGGTGTTTCCCCTCTGTGCACCCCTCAAAACCATATGGAGACCCTGTCCCTCCAACTTGCCAAGAAAACAGAGGCCATTTCAGAGCCAACTTTTATTGTACTTTTTGCTTCACTGCCGGACAGCATGACACGCCTGCTGCGTGATACATACATATACACATATGCACACACACGGACACACACCACAGCCCACATTCACAGCATGTGACAATGTGAACCGTGCTTGTAAGGACAGTAAAAATGTAGCTTTTGTCAATTCCACAGGAGGATGACTTACAAGCAAACTAACCACAGGCCAGTCCTGTGCCACATGGGTGCACAGCTCAGAAAACCGGAAGGAATGAGATCAGTCACTTTTTATCCCTCTAAAAAGCCACCCTGTGGTAGGCGCACTGAGAGCCAGAGGAGGGTGGGCAGAACCCACCTGTGCTCTGCCTGCAGCACCCCAGACCAGCAGCTGCACAGGGCTCATTGGAGCAGACTGTCACAGGCTCCACGGGACAACGGGCACTGCTGCTGGTGACACATAGGCCGAAGGTCTGAGGACAGTCATGACTATTTCATGCTACAGGCCTTTCCTGGACTGGGCCTTACGACCAAGTCCATGGCTAACAGGGACGGAGCCTCCTGCCAAGCAGCAACTGGGTTTTCTTTTTCTAAAAAGTCCCACTGGGTATTGGTGCGTTAACTGCACGTCAGAGAACCGGGGAGGTTCACAAACCTCAAGCAGTAATAGCTAAAAACAAAGCCAGAAGGAAGACAAGTCCACAACACTGAGAGGGCACAGAAATCTACACTGCAGCTCGCAGCTGCCATGTTGGGGCCCACGGGCTCTTGCATGTACTTCCCAACGGTAAGAAGTGGTCAGCACTGCCAGACCCCTCAGGGGCCACCCCTGCTCTGGGAACTGATGGGTCTCCAACATGCACTGACCCAGCACCTGCTGGCAATATGCCGCATGCTGGAGTGGGGCTGAGGGACCCCTGTGCTCCTGTCACCTCCAACAGGCCGAGTGTCTAATATGTTAGCAAGTGAGCAGAGACACTAGCTCTACTTATTCAAAGGAGACCAAGAGTCCACTCAAAAAAAAGAAGGAAACTGAGGAGATCTTTTTCCTTGAATCAAGACAAGGCCTTACAACCAATAGGGTCACAGAAAAGGGGTTTTGCCTCAGGGTCAAGCAGCATGAAGAATCCTGTGCCCAGCTGTCTGGGATGCCCAGGTGCTATGGGGAGCCTGTGATCATGAGCATCGCTCTAGAGAACTGCTATCATGGCCATCATGATTTATTTAGTTTTTTTACAAATTATGCAAGGGATTAGGTTCCATGATCTTGCTGACCTGCTGCTCTTTCTGCCAGACCCCACCACCCAGGAGGAGCTGCGCACTTCTAAGAGAAGCCAATAGGATCCTGGAAATGAGAAGCCACCTGGCAAGGGGCCCACCGCGACAGGTATGAAAGAGCTGCATAAGACCCCCAGAGGGCCAGGTGGAACTGGGACCCAGCCCCCAGACAGACAGCTTTCTACCTCAGTCCAAGCTTTGAAACTGGCTCTTGGCCGTTCTAGGGAGAAAACAAGTTACTTCCTAAGCTGTCTCAAGAAAAACCACAAAGACTGGCTGTAGCAGCATCTAAGACTGAATTCTTTGTGGTACTGGGATCAGCAAAGAAGATTCCCTATTATTGCTCCTCCTCCCTTGTTTCAGGAGGGGTCAAATAATAAATCTCTTATCCTTTTATGAGGGGTCTGATTTTAACAAATCATTTCTACTTAACATCATTCTGCATATCTTCCTTCTCACCAAAGTCTTCATGATCATTGTAAATGGGTAAAAAGCAAAGCAAAATGGGACAACAAACTACCCAAGGGCCTGGTGCTGGCAGCCAGCTCATGGCCAGGCCGGGTCTATAGTCCGGGCCATTGCACTGGTTTGCTGGGCCTGGAGGGGCACCTCCGCCAGCAGCACGTTCCTTAGCACGTCTTTCTCTGCACAGCCCTGGGTGGGCAGCAAGGGCAGAGGTGAGCTGTGGTAGAGTCATCAGGTGGGTGGGGAGGAGTGGGATCTGGAAGCCCCTTCTGATGTGGCCGAGCCAGAGCCACCTCAGGCACCACTGCCTCCTCCTCATCTTCATTGCTACTGGAAGTTCAGAGATGCTTGGCAGCAGCCAAAGTTAAGTTCTGCAGAAATCAGCCCTGGACTCTGTTCCAGGGGTCAGAGCCAGGACAAGGGCAGCTGCTGGGCCTGGGGCAGCTCTGAACCCTGGGCATGCAAGGGCAAGTCATACCCACATTTCCTCAGCTCCCCACATTTTGGGACACAGACAAGTGGGACCAACTCCCAAGAGTTCACAAAGCCCAGCCAGCCCTGCCTTCAGGGACCCAACTCTCTGGTCTTGCCTGATCATGTAGGACAGATGAAGGGTAGTGGGGTTGGAGGAGCTCTGGCCAACACTCGGAGGGAGGTCTGGGGGACACCCATCCCAGGGCAGGGCGCTCACACGTGCACCACCCACACTGGAACTCACAGCCCCTGGGACTGTGACTAATTGCGCTGGTCCCATCACTGTGGTTCTAAAGGTCCAGAAAGGATCACAGAAAAGACAGGTGGCCTAAAGGAATGTGGAGGACCCAGGGTGGGGGAGAGAAGAGACATGGCCCAAATAGTCCAGCTTGCTGTCTGGGAAGGGACACTAGTAAAGGACACAACTCCAAAGACAGGAACCTCACAGCCATAGGACAAGGAGACCCAGGAAAGACACACTGCAGAGAGCGTGGCTTCAGGCTCAGATGGGCTCCTACACCTCCTGAAACAAACTGACCCCAGAAACAACCCTGCTGGAGGCCCCATCAACAGGTGAAGAGAGCCATGTGAGCTGTGCCCAATACAAGCACCGTGGAGCAGATGAGGAAGCTGGTGGTGCTGGGAGGATGTGGCCCAGCCCCTTCCCTAGCAGGTGATATCAGAACCTTGCTGTGACCTTGGGGCTAGGAGCACAGAGCACAGACCAGACCCTGCAGCCAACACAGAGTCACCATTCCTGTGGGCAATACCTGCCTCCCACCACTGAGACCACAGGATAGGAAAGGACAGTTCTCTCCTTCCCTTGCCCACCTGGCCAGGCAGCATCTGGTGGCTATGGTCAACCCTCACTAGACGGACCTGACCGAAAGCCCAAGGCAGCTCCCTCACCAGCTACCACGGCCCAGCCGCAGCACGTCCATAACACAGACATGGAACACAACCCCACACATGCTAGTAAAGAAGGAAAAACAGAAGAAGACCGTAGCTACACTGCTTTAAATACTGCATGCTACGCACTTCGTGGGTCAAGGGTCGATGCTGGGCGGGCATGGAGGTGGCAGGAGGGGCCCAGCGCGGCTACGGCAGGCAGGTGGCAGCCTCCCCGTCTCTGTGACTACAGTTCATGATGCTAAGGTTGGGGGCAGGTGCTGGTCCCACCTCTGGCCACAGCTCCTCCTGCACTTAGTTGAACCCGTCAGTGTGGTAGCTGGGGTGGGAGTCGGCCGTGAGCTGGGTGGTCTCAGTGGCAGACACAGGCTGTATGACGATCGGCGTGTCTGTGGCCTCTGCAAAGCAAGCAGACACAGAGCACTGCAGGAGGGCAGCTGCCTGGCCGCTCCTGTCAACATCATCCTGTGTAGCAGACGCAGGGCACTGTAGGAGGGCAGCTGCCTGGCCGTCCCTGTTGACAACATCCTATATACAACACTCCATCACCTGGACAAACACTCCACAGGGAGAGGCTACTTGATCACCTCCACCCGATATGAATGTCCTCAGCCACCTCCAGTCACTTCCAGCCCTTGGCCCTCAGCCCCTGCCACCCTGCCCCCCTCTCAGCCCCTGGGATCTATGGCTACCGCAGGTCACGGGTGGGGACAGCCCTCTGCGCCTGCTTTACCTCCAGGGTCCATGTTCACACCTCAATAGTCCCAGCTGCCACCACAAACACTCGCGGCACAGTGTCAGTGCCCTCCTGTTTGACAAGATAGGTTGACAGCATTCAGGGCCCGTGCTGGCTCTGCCCCACGCACACACACGGGTCCTGGGATGGGCACTCACCCCTCTCATCAGACTGCAGCTGTGCCTCCAGGTCCTCGGGGGACACATAGAACTCTGTCTCCTCACCCTCGGGCGCTTTGGGCTTGCACTTCCCACAGCAGCAGTTGAAGCAGCAGCACAGGCAGCAGCAGCAATAGCAGCAGGTGAGGAGGCCACAGAAAACAAACAGGGCCTGCGGGTACAAGAGGCAGGTGTTGTGTGGCCCTGAGAACACAAGCAGGCCATGGCACAGTACCCTCCTGCAGAGGGCACATTTCTTGCTAATAGCATTGTAAATAAAGAACTCAGCAGGAGAGACAGAAAGAGATCAGTTGCTTAAAGAAACATTTTTAAAGATAAGAATGAGGGCCGAAAAGTACAAGCCAAAAACAGGCTTCCTGGGCGGCGCCTATGGCTCATCGAGTAGGGCACCGGCCCCATATACTGAAGGTGGCGGGTTCAAACCCGGCCTCAGCAGAACTGCAAAACAGAAAAATAGTTGGGCATTGTGGCGGGTGCCTATAGTCCCAGCTACTTGGGAGGCTGAGGCAAGAGAATCGCCTAAACCCAGGAGTTGGAGGTTGCTGTGCTCTGTGTGATGCCACGGGACTCCACCGAGGGCGATAAAGTGAGACTGTCTCTACAAAAAACAAACAAACAAAAAAAACAGGCTTCCTATACTTATCGGCCATGGGATATTTTATACCCTCTGTTCATATGTATATATATTATTTCTTTTCTTTTCTTTTTTGAAAGAGAGTCTCACTGTGTCACCCAGGCTAGAAGGCCATGGCGTTATTGCTCACAACTACATCAAATTCTTGGGCTCAAGCGATCCTTCTGCCTCAGCCTCTTGAGGGACAGCAGCTAGGACTATAAGCGCCTACCACTGTGTTCAGCTAGTTTTTCTCTTTTTAGTAGAGATAAGGTCTTGCTCTTGCTCAGGCTGGTCTCAAACTCCTCAGCTCAAGCAAAGCACCTGCCTTAGCCTCCCAGAGTGCTGGGATTACAGGCGTGAGCCACGGCACCCATCCTCCTTCAGCCTTATAAATGCTGAAGACCCTGGGAATAAAATAAGGAAATAGCTTGTGGTGGCTTACGCCTGTAATCCCACCATTTGGGAGGCCAAGGCAGGTGGACTGCCTGAGCTCACAGGTTCAAGACCAGCCAACAAGAGTGAGACCCCCGTCTTTAAAAAATAGCCAGGCATTGTGGGGGGCGCCTGTCATCCCAGCTACGCACAAGGCTGAGGCAAGAGAATCTCTCGAGCCCAAGTGTTTGAGATTGCTATGAGCTGTGATGCAACCACACTCTACAGAGGTGAGTAAGAAAGACTCTGCCTCAAAAAAAAAAAAAAAAAAATGCTAATAAAAGAAAAGGGTATTTTCTACCTCCACCCTTTAAAAATTTGGAGTTACTCATAAAAGAACATTATGTTGCTAAAACCGACTCCCCGCGGGTCTGGCTCTGTGTGCCTTGGCTTGTCACAGCAACCACCGGACCAGCCAGAGACCTATGCCATGATGCAGGAGAGCTGGCCCAAGCCCAGAAACCATGTCTCAGAGTGTAAATGTTTGAATCAAGGAGCTCTCAATGCCCCACAGACGGGGGCTCACCACCTGCCCTCACCTTGGCCCACCAACTGGAGAGCACAAAGTAGGTGTTCACGTTCTCCTCCCCAAACTGCTCGGCCACATAGAGCCCCAGGGAACCGTATTTGTCGTAGATGTTCCTTTTGGTGGCGTCCGTCAGGATGGCGTGGGCGTTGTTGATCTCCTTGAACTTGTCTGCGGCCTCTGGGTTATCAGGGTTCTTGTCGGGGTGATATTTCAAGGCAAGTTTCCTGCAAACCAAATTCATTTCCTGGCTCTATGTTGGTTACTGGACTTGGAGGGTCCAGTGGAAGAAATGTTTATGCATTACCCCTCACTTTCCAACTTTTCAGAGTTCCAGAATGTAAGGGTCAAGAGTAATCTCTGCAGCAAATGCCCCCACCCTGACCAACCGCCGAGGGTCCTGAGCTGAGTCAGGCTCTGGCCGGCACCTGCAGCAGCAGAAAGGGAGACCCTACCACTAAGCCCTGGGGTCCCAGCAGCTAACTGCAGTCTGTCAAATGAAGTGGTAAGCAGGAGAGTGCAAGAACAGCATTTCAGTGTGTTTAGTAGGTTATACAACACGAAGAACACAAGGGAGGCTATCTGCTTGTCTGGATTATTATCGGTCTCTTAAGAGTTAAGTCCTTCGAGTCCAGCTGAGTGAAGGGACTATCACCACTGTGCCAAAACACGTGACTCGTGTAGCAACTCCAAAGCTCTGGCCACGGAGGTCTCCTGGCAGTTCAGACCCTGACTCTCTGTGGGACTGGGGGCCGTTTGTAAGATCTACAGAGTGCTATTTTCTGTCACCAAGATAACATTAACATGACAATTTTAGGCTATAAGGAGCACACTGCACACACAAGGACACAACAGAACTGTTTCCCATGGAGCAACGAGTCTGTGGGAAGGAGAAGGGGCTGTGGTTCTAGGTAAAATGCTGACTATATAAGAGGGCACCCTTGTCTTTCTGAGAGAACCTGGTGGCTTAGGCCTGGCCTCTTACCGATAGGACTTTTTAATGTCATCTGAGGTTGCATTCTTGTCCAGTCCGAGGACATGGTAGAGTGACTCCCCAGAGGTAGAAAGTGAGCGCTGTCTCTGGTCTGCCATGTTAGGCTAATCTGCAAGAAAAAAGTGCTTAAAAACCATCAAAAGTACAGATGAAAATATCAAGCGTGGAGTTGATGAACTTTATTCCCTAAGTCTGTTCAAAACCCTATCTGTGGGGTTTGTATAATGTGAGTGGAGATCTCCACAGCACATGGAGGGTAGAGGAGCAGTCCCCAGCTGCACTGGGTGTGATGTGCTACAATGCTGCTACCTTAAGCAGACCCTGAAAAAGTAGGTATGTATCTCAATCCCTAAAGCAACCTCTACATAAAAAGTGCAAAGAATGAAAGAAAAATAAAGATGAAACTCAGAAAAATATCTAAATAATACAAAAGAACACAGGGAATGAACTCAGATAAGCTGGTTGGTCTGAATCTATAATTCAATTCAATGTTAAAGTGGCTAAACACTCCAATAGGATTGTCAGAATGGATAAAAATGTAACATCTAACTATAACTTGAATACTCTCAGAAATCAACAGAATAGACCAAAGAAAAAGAAATCAAGAAAAATAGTGATGATTTATAACCACACTATTAAACTACCTCAGCCCAACAAATAGCCAGAGAACCACCAACACCCACAGATGTTCTGAGACACAGACAAAGACTAAGTCACAGACGCTGGGCCTCACAGCAGTTTCCAACAGACATGAATGCACTGAAATCACACATAGTATGTGCCCCAACCTTCCGAGTATCAGAAACCCCAATTTATAGGATTATAGTAAGATATATAGGAAAAGCTCAAGTATCTGATATTAAACAACATACGTCTAAATAATATGCAGCTCACAGAAGAAATCACAGGGGAAATAATTTTTTTTTTTTTTTAAGAGACAAGGTCCCCCTCTGTTGCTAGCTTGAGTCACTGCAGCCTCCAGCTCCTGGGCTCAAGTGATTCATTCTCTCATCTCAGCCTCCAGCTGAGACCACAGGCACCTGCGACAGAGCCAAGCTAGAAAATATCCTGAACTGAATAATAAAATACAACATAAGTGGCGATTAATTTGATGTGTTTATGTGTCACCCTGACTATGCCATGGAGGGTCCAGATTAGTCTGTTATAGAGTGTTTCTGGATGAGATCAGCACTGGAACTATGGACTCTGCAGACTGCCCTCTCAAATGTGGGTGGGCCTCACCCAAACTCTAGATCCTTGAGGGTCAGAACAAACAGGTGCAGGAAGGAAGAATTTGCCTGGAGGCTTGAGCTGGGATACTGGTCTCCTTCTGCCCTTGGACTAGGATCACACCCAGCTTTCCTCAGACTCCATGATCACGTCAGCCAATTCCTTGGAATAATCTCCTTAGAAAGGCAGACCGACAGACAGAGAAAGACATTAGTTCTGTTTCTCTGGAGAACAGGAGTACAGCACATTAATCAAGACTTACAGTTCTACCTCATAATGCCAAAAAAAAAAAAAAAAAAAAATAGCAGGATAAACTCAGAAGGAAATGGAAGGAAGGAAATAATAAAGAACAGCAATCAATGAAACTGAAAACAAACAACAGAGAAATTTAACAAAGCCAAAAGCCAGTTCCCATAACAAAATTAAAAATATTAACAACTGGCTTGGTGACCAAGAAAAAGAGAATAAAACCCAGAATACAAGGAAAGAGGGTTCATCAGCACAGGTCCTAGAGGCGTGAAAAAGGTGTTGTATCATGAACAATTTGATGTCAAAAGTTAAATGAAATGGACAAATAGCCTGAAAAATGCAACTTACAAAATTGACACAGACTGTATTACAATCAACAGTAAGTCAGGGTAAATTTTTTTTTTTGGAGACAGTGTCAAGCTGTCGCCCTGCCTAGAGTGCCATGGCGTCACAGCTCACAGCAACCTGAAACTCCTGGGCTTAAGCGATTCTCTTGCCTCAGCCTCCCATGCAGCTGGGACCATAGGTGCCAGCCACAACACCCGGCTATTTTTTGGTTGTAGTTGTCGTTTTTTGGCAGGCCCAGGCTGGATTCAAATCCACCAGCTCTGGTGTATGTGGCTGGCGCCCTAGCTGCTGAGCTACAGGCACTGAGGCAGTAAATTTTAGGCACTGAGGCAGTAAATATTAATGAAACTAAATTTGCAACAAAAAACCTTCCCACCCAGCATGAGCAATACAGCAAGACCGTCTCTACAAAAAATATGAAAAGTGGCTCGGCCCCTGTGGCTCAAGCGGCTAAGGCGCCAGCCACATACACCTGAGCTGGTGGGTTCGAATCCAGCCTGGGCCTGCCAAACAACAATGACGGCTGCAACCAAAATATGGCCGGGCGTTGTGGCGGGCGCCTGTAGACCCAGCTACTTGGAAGGCGGAGGCAGGAGACTCGCTTGAGCCCAAGAATTTGAGGTTGCTGTGAGCTGTGATGCTAGGGCACTCTATCCAGGGTGACAGCTTGAGGCGCTGTCTCAAAAAAAAAAAATATATGAAAACTAGGGCAGCGCTGGTGGCTCAGTGAGTAGGGCGCCGGTCCCATATACTGAGAGTGGTGGGTTCAAACCCAGCCCCGGCCAAACTGCAACAAAAAATAGCCGGGCATTATGGCAGGTGCCTGTAGTCCCAGCTACTCGGGAGGCTGAGGCAAGAGAATTGCAGAAGTGCTGTGTGACGCCACAGCACTCTACCGAGGGCAATAAAGTGGGACTCTGTCTCTACAACAACAAATATGAAAACTAGCTGGGTGTGGCAGCACATCTCTATAGCCCCCTACTCCAGAGCAAGAGGATCACTTGAGCCCCAAAGTTTGAGGATGTAGTGGGCTGTGATAAGGCCACTGCACTCCAGTCCCAGAAACAAAAGTGTCTCAAAAAAAAAAAAAAAAAAAAAAAAAATCTGGTAAACCATGGATGTAAAAATCCTTAAGAAAAAAAAATTTTTTTTTTATTGTTGGGGATTCATTGAGGGTACAAGAAACCAGGTTACACTGATTGCATTTGTTACGTAAAGTCCATCTTATAATTAATTGTTTGTCTTGCCCTCAAGAGGTGTGTCGCACACCGAGGCAAGACCCCACCCCTGAGTTGTACTTTGTTGCCCTTGGTAGAGTGCTGTAGCGTCATAGCTCACAGCAACCTCCAACTCCTGGGCTTAGGTGATTTTCTTGCCTCAGCCTCTCGAGTAGCTGGGACTACAGGCGCCCGCCACAATGTCTGGCTATTTTTTGTTGCAGTTTGGCTGGGGCCAGGTTTGAACCCGCCACCCTGGGTGTATGGGTCTGGTGCCCTACTCACTGAGCCACAGGCACCGCTCAGAAGTTACATATATCTTGATCAAATAATTATTCAGGGCGGTGCCTGTGGCTCAAAGGAGTAAGGTGCCAGCCCCATATGCCAGAGATGGCGGGTTCAAACCCAACCCTGGCCAAAAACTGCAAAAAAAAAATTATAATAATTATTCCAGGATTGCAAGCTAGATTTAACATTTCAAAATACATCAAAGGGCTCAACGCCTGTGGTTCAACAGGCTAAGGTGCCAGCAAAGTACACTTGAGCTGGCGAGTTCAAATCCAGCCCAGACCTGCCAAACAACAATGACGGCTGCAACCAAAAAATGGTCGGGCATTGTGGCAGGCGCCTGTAGTCCCAGCTACTTGGGAGGCAGAGACAGGAGACTCAACTTGAGCCCAGGAATTAGAGGTTGCTGTGAGCTGTGATGCCACAGCACTCTATCCAGGGTGACAGCTTGAGGCTCTCTCAAAAAAAAAAAAATACATCAAAGGAGGGACACTACATAACAGCATATTGTATTCAAGATTTCTTTAGGGCGGCACCTATGGCTCAGTGAGTGGGGCGCCGGCCCCATGTACTGGGGGTGGCAGGTTCAGATCCAGCCCCGGATGAACTACAACAAAAAAATAGCTGGCGTTGTGGTGGGCACCTGTAGTCCCCGCTACTCGAGAGGCTGAGGCAAGAGAATCACCTAAGCCCAGGAGTTGGAGGTTGCTGTGAGGTGTGTGACACCACAGCACTCTACCAAGGGCGATAAAGAGAGACTCTGTCTCTACAAAAAAAAAAAAGAAAAGATTTCTTTTGAGACTGAGTCTCAAGATGTCGCGCTGGGTAGAGTACTGTGGTATCATAGCTCAAAGCAACCTCCAACTCAAGCTCAAATGATCCTCTTGCCTCATTTTTTCTATTTTTAGTAGAGACAGGTCTCACTTTTGCTCAGGTTGGTCTCAAACTCCTGAACTCAGGCAATCCACCCGCCTCAGCCTCCAGAGTGCTGGGATTATAGGCATGAGCCACTGCACCTGGCCTATATTCAAGATTTTTTTTTTTCTTTCTTTTTTTTTGTGAGACAGAGCCTCAAGCTGTCACCCTGGATAGAGTGCCGTGGCATCACAGCTCATAGCAACCTCAAATTCCTGGGCTCAAGCGAGTCTCCTGCCTCCGCCTCCCAAGTAGCTGGGACTACAGGCGCCTGCCACAACGCCCGGCCATTTTTTGGTTGCAGCCATTGTTGTTCGGCGGGCCTGGGCTGGATTCAAACCCGCCAGCCCAGGTGTACGTGGCTGGTGCCTTAGCCGCTTGAGCCACAGGTGCCCAGCCTATATTCAAGATTTTTGATAAATGAATAGATTGTAGCTGCTCTTGCCACATAGGGAAAAATGGTTAACTGTGTGAGATGACTGATATGTTAAGTTGTTCTACTACAGTAACCATTTTACTCTATATAATGTATCTTATAACATCAGGGACATACCTTCAGCATACACAATAAAATTAAACAACTAGAATTCAGTTTCTAGCAAAAACATCCTATAGAAAAGAAGGTGAAATAAAAACATTTTTGGGCTCAATGCCTGTGGCTCAACAGGCTAAGGCGCCAGCCACGTACACCTGAGCTGGCGAGTTCGAATTCAGCCCGGGCCCGCCAAACAACAATGACGGTTGCAACCAAAAAATGGCCGGGCGTTGTGGCGTGTGCCTGTAGTCCCAGCTGCTTGGGAGGCAGAGGCAGGAGACTCGCTTGAGCCCAGGAATTGGAGGTTGCTGTGAGCTGTCATGCCACGGCACTCTATCCAGGGTGACAGCTTGAGGCTCTGTCTCAAAAAAAAAAAAAAAAAAAAAAACCATTTTTGGATTACCAGAAGCTAGAATAAACCATCACAAAGTCCTAAAACATAAGAAATGCCAAAGGGAGTTCTTTGGGCTAAAGGTAAATGACAACACACACAAATTCAGATTTCCAGAAGGGCATGAAGACCACCAGAAAGCCCAAACCTAGGTAAAAGACCTTTTTAAAAAATATATGTGGGCAGTGCCTGTGGCTCAGTGACTAGGGCACCGGTTCCATATACCCAGGGTGGCGGGTTCAAACCCCGCCCTGGCCAAATTGCAATAAAAAGAAAAAATATATTTTTATATATATATATACACACACACACACACACACACACACATACACATACACACAGGATGGTTTAAAGGAGAATTTACATGGGGAACCATGTAAGTGATGTAACACACAGAACTTCTCAACAGGAAATGGGGGAGGCCTAATGGGCTCAAGGCTTTACTTGGACTGATGCAACCTTAGCTCTAAGAGGAGCAATGATCCCAGCTGCCATCAGCTAAACTGATCACTATTCACCAATAAAAACAGTGACATACATAAGAAATGATACAGGGTGGCGCCTGTGGCTCATTGAGTAGGGCACCAGCCCCATATACCGAAGGTGGCGGGTTCAAACCCTGCCTCGGCCGAACTGCAAAAAAAAAAAAAAAAACAACACAAAACAGAAAAGGAGCAGGGCATTGTGGCGGGCGCCTGTAGTCCCAGCTACTTGGGAGGCTGAGGCAGAGAATCGCCTAAGCCCAGGAGTTGGAGGTTGCTGTGAGCTGTGTGACGCCACGGCACTCTACCAAGGGCAATAAAGTGAAACTCTGTCTCTAAAAAAAAAAAAAAAAAGGAAAGAAAAGAAAAAAGAAATAATACAGATGGATCTCAAACATACTACGTTAATTCAAATAAACTAGATATAAAATGACTCCAATTATACAAGAATTTTTCTTTTTTTTTGAGACAGAGTCTTACTCTGTAGCCCTGGGTAGAGTGCTCTGGCATCTTAGCTCACAGCAATCTCCAACTCCTGGGCTCAAGTGATCCTCCTGCCTTAGCCTCCCGAGTAGAAGGGACAGGTGCCTGACACAATGCTTGGCTAGTTTTTCCATTTTTAGTAGAGATGGGGTCTTGCTCTTGCTCAGGCTGTCTAGAGCTCCTGAGCTCAAGCGATCCACCCTCCTCGGCCTCCCAGAGTGTTGGGATTTTAGGCATGAGCCACCGTGCCACTGGCCTATACAAAGATAAATAGAAAAATAGATAAATAGAATAAAAATCAACGAAGTTACTGTTTAAAGGTCGGGAAGGAAAATATATTTTTTTCCTTTTGTTGTTGAGACAGAGTCTTACTCTGGGTTCCACCCTCAGCCTAGTTCACAGCAACCTCAAACTCCTAAGCTCAAGTCATCCTTCCAGAGTACTAAGATTACAGGCATAAACCACTGCACCTGCCCTAAAGCCAGTATTTTAACCATTATAGGTTACAATTTTCATTTTATGTACTTCATCACCTCTCTGAATTCAGTATCAGTGAGACCGTACAAGTTCATCCAGATTTTTTCGAAGACTGGTTCCCAAAGTGGCATTTTGTCTGTTTAAAATATTTTATTATGTAATTTGTGAAATACAGACAGAAATACAAGGTAACATGTAAGTTATGATGCATAGTTATAGAGACCATGATGCCATCCCCATTTATTTATTTATTTTGAGACTGATTCTTACTCTGTCACCCTGGGTAGAGTGCTATGGCGTCATAGCTCATAGCAACCTCAAACTCTTGGGCTCGAGCGATTCTCTTGCCTCAGCCTCCTTAGTAGTTGGGACTACAGGCACCCACCACAATGCCCAGCTATTTTTTAGAGACCAGGTCTTACTCTTGTTCAGGCTGGTCTTGAATTTGTAAGCTCAGGCAATCTACCCATCTCGAACTCTCAGAGTGCTAGGATTTACAGGCATGAGTCATCGCACGCGGCCTATCACCCCTCATTTAGAAACTAGAAAATTACCAATCACCTGGACACCTGTGCCCTCCTGCACAAGTCAACTTGAATTTAATGTTTATGACTATCTTGTTTTTGTTTCTGAGACAGAGCCTCAAGCTGTCGTCCTGGGTATCACAGTGCTATGGCATCACAGCTCACAGCAACCTCCAACTTCTGCACTTAAACGATTCTCTTGCCTCAGCCTCCAGAGTAGCTGGGATTACAGACACCTGCCACAATGCCTGGCTATTTTTTGGTTGTAACTGTCATTATTTGGCAGGCCTGGGCCAGATTCAAACCCGCCAGCTCTGGTGTATGTGGCTGCTGCCTTAGCCGCATGAGCTATAAGCGCCACCCTGACTATCTTGCTTTTAAAAAACATTCCCTCCCGGGCAGCTTCTGTGGCTCAGTGGGTGGAGGGTTCGCACCCGGCCCCAGCCAAATTGCAACAAAAAAATAGCCAGGCGTTGTGGCAGGCGCCCGTAGTCCCAGCTACTTGGGAGGCTGAGGCAAGAGAATCGCCTAAGCCCAGGAGTTAGAGGTTGCTGTGAGCTGTAACACCACAGCACTCTACCAAGGGCGATTAAAAAAACAAAAATAAAAACAAAAATCCCCTCATGTTTATCACTAAATGTTAGTCTAATGTTTTAAGAGATGTGGGCCTTGGCTCAGCGTCTATAGCTCAGCAGTTAGGGCGCCGGCCACATACACTGGGGCTGGCAGGTTCAAACCCAGCCCAGGCCTGCTAAACGACAATGACAACTACAACAACAACAACAAAAATAGCTGGGCATTGTGGCAGGTGCCTGGAGTCCCAGCTACTTGGGAGGCTGAGGCAAGAGAATCGTTTAAGCCCAAGAGTTTGAGGTTGCTATGAGCTATGACGCCAAGGGCATTCTACCAAGAGTGACATAGTGACACTCTGTCTCAAAAATAAATAAATAAATAAAAAAAATAAAAAAAAGAGAGAGAGAGAGAGAGATGTTGGACTCGCTACATTGAGGGGGGGAGTCCTGAATCTGGCCTGAGTGATCCTGTCTCAGCCTGCTCCCAAGCCCCAGGAGCTGAGCCTGCAGCTGTTTCTGAAACTCAACCCGTGTTGTGGGTGCAGCAGTAGCTCATCCATTCTCACTTGTGCTCATGTTCCACTTCGCGTGGACCACAGCTTATCAGTCCACTCTTCTGCTGAAGGGCAATGGGGCTGTCCCCAGTTCTCCCGCAAGGCTGCCCTGAGGGTGTGCTGGTGTATGTGCCATAGCTAGCAGCCACCATACAGCAAATGAGCCCATGAGAAGGTACAAACATCTCCATTCACTTGGGAAACACAAATTAAAACCACAAAACGCTACTACTGCACACCTGTTAGAACTGTTTTAACAAACCTGACAGCAGACGGGCCTATACTGCTAGTGGAGACGCAAAATGCTTCAGCTGCTTTAGAAAAGTTTCGAAGTTTAAATTAAAAAGAGACTTATTATATGACCCAGCAATCCCACTTCTATGTACATATCTAAGAGAAATGAAAACGAATGTTCACACAAAAACCTAATCATCAAAATCCAGAAACAACACAAACATCCTCCAACCGGGGAACAGATGACAAGCCATTTAGCCCCTCCTCCCCTTGCTGACCCTTAAAGATACTATACTGAGAGCAGCAGTTTCAAAAGGTGAGACGCAAGATTCCATCTGTAGGGTGTTCTCAAATGTGCTAGGTACAGCAACTGAAAACAGACAGCAGGGTGGCAGTGGCAGCTGACAACCCTGCTCTTCACCCTGACCATGGTGACAGTCACACAAATCTGCACATGTTAAAACTCAGAGAACTGCATATCAAAAAAAAAGTCAATTTTACTTATTTTTTAAAACATCTAGTTTTGTGTAAGTACTTACTTATGTGTATCTAAAAAAAATAAAAGGGCAGGCCACGGTGATTCACACCTGTAATCCCAGCACTTTGAGAAGCCAAAGCAGGAGAACTGTTTGAATCCATGAGTTCCAGCCAGCCTGGGCAATACATCTCTACCACAAAAAGAATTAGCCAGGCGTGGTGGCACCTGAGGTTCCAGCTACTCAGGAGGAAGAAGTTGGAGGATTACTGGAGCCCAGGAGTTCGAAGTTGTAGTGAGTTGTAATGAGGCCATGGCATTCCATCTTAGGAGACAGGGTCTCAAAAATAAATAAATAAATACAAATAATAAAAAGTAAAAGAAAAAAATTCTGGACTTATATGCTTTGTGATTAACTTTTTAAGTCATTTTTGTTAAAGTTTACAAAAGTATCATCAGTCTGTGACAGACTGAAAATTAAAAAAATAAAACAAAATCTGGGCTACGGTGCAATGGCTCATGCCTATGGTCGAGTTTGAGACCAAACTGAGCAAATTTGAGATTCCATCTTTATTTTTTTTTGAGATACAGTCTCAGCTGCCACTCTTAGGTAGAGTGCCATGGTGTCATAGCTCACAGCAACCTCCAACTCTTGGGCTCAAGTGATCCTCAATTTTTTCTATTTTTAGTAGATGGGGTCTCACTTTTGCTCAGGCTGGTCTCAAACTCGTGAGCTCAAGCAATCCACCTGTATTGGTCTCCCAGAGTACTAAGATTACAGGTGTGACCCACTGTACCCAGCCTGACCTCATCTTTTTTTCTAAAAATAGAAAAAATGAACCAGGTGTGGTGCATTATATACCTGTAGTTCCAGTCACTTGGGAGGCTGAGGCAGGAGCACTTGAGCCCAGGAGTTCAGAGGTTGCTGTAAGCTATGACACCATGGCACTCCAGCCTGGGCAACAGAGCAAAAACAAACAAATCTGGTACTTTATCACAAACATGGTAGAGTTGTTTTGTGCATGTGCCTATAAATGGGATCCATGAGCCCTAGAGAACAAGCAGGCTTGACTTAACACTCTCAACACAAGTTTAGAGCTCCCTGCCATTTTCTTTTTTGGGGGGCAGAGTCTCTGTCCACTCTGCTGCCTTGGCTGGTGTCATAGCTTACCACAATCTCAAACTCCTGGGCTCAAGCAATCCTCCTGCCTCAGCCTTCCAAGTAGCTGGGACTAAAGGTGCATACCCCACCACACCTGGCTCATTTTTTCTATTTTTTAGTAAAGACGGGATCCTGTGAGCCTCCCTAGTTTTTGCCTGGCCTGAGTCCTCATTCCCATGCACTGATGAAGGTGATGTCCCGGCCATGTTTTGAGGCCAATCTGTCTGCAGTGTCCACACCACTTCTCCAGGCCTGTCCCCAACAGATTTATCTGGGACACCAAGCCTTTTACTGGCTATAAATATTACAAATATCTTCTAGTTCATAGTTAATTTTATTTATTATAGAGTCTTTTGATGAACCCAAGCTTTTTTTCCCCAATTGTGGTCAAAACCATGTAACGTCAAATTCACTGTTCTAAGTAGTGTTAGGTTATGCAGCACAGCAGAGCTAACTATACACACATTGTCAGTGGCCTCTTACTTCACTTTTATGTCATTGAATATATCACATCTTTCTGAGTTTAGCAACATGTTAAACACCTTTCTTCCCTCCTTTTTTTTAGGACACATTAAAATTTGCTTTAATACTTCTTTGGAGGAAAAAAAAATCAGACTTTTAGTGAATGAAAAAGAAACCTTTTTACAGTAGCAGTAGGCTATTATTTTTATCTACTGTGCCATGAATTTATAGGGAAGAGGTTCCAGAAGCTCAGGGGGGCACCTTGCCATTGAATGTGACAAAGCGTTGATTGATTTTTGAATTCATAGGAAATAGGTTCCAGCACCTTGTGTCAATGTTACATGGGGTCTATTGGTTATCCTACGTGCTACGCTGTACACCTATTATGCCATGAGCTCATGGGGAATAAATAGGTTCTTGCACCTAAAAACATGAGTCCACTGGTACTCCTGTGTGCTATGTTATATGCTTATTATGCCATGAATTCATAAGGAATGGGTTCCAGGAGCTCAGGCTCCTTTCCGTTGGTTCTCACAAAGTAGTCTTCTCTGGGTGGAGCAGGGTGGCATTTCAGTTGAACCCAGGTACCTTTCTCTTTGGCTTCCTTCTTTTTCTGATCATTTTCCTTCACACGTTTCAGGAAGCTATCTCGGCTCTTAGAGTGCTTAATATGCTCAATACAAACATTAATCCTCTTGGCAAGAATCTTGCCCTTAATTTGTTTGTTTACAACAATGCCAACAGCATGCTGTGTAACATTGTAGACTCTCCCAGTTTTGCCATGGTAACATTTGTGTGGCATGCCTTTTTGAACAGTACCCATTCCCTTGACGTCTACAATATCACCTTTCTTGTAGATTCACATATATGTGACCAAAGGAACAACTCTGGGTTTTCTAAGAGGCCTAGAGAACATGTATCGGGCGCCTCTCCTCTCTCCCTTTGTGTTTGTCATTTTGGTGAATTACTGGAAGATGGTGTCTCCTGCCAAAAGGCCCTACATTGCTTCTTGCTCCAATTTTGGAGTCATAAACAACTTTACTTCTGTAAACTTCTGCTTTCACATATGTAAAATAGGGAATCTTAATGATTCCTATCTATGAATGGTTCCCATCTATCTTCCTTCCTATTTGTGAAGTTGTTTGTGAGGATTATTTCTTTCTTTTTTTTTGGCCGAGGCTGGGTTTGAACCCTCCACCTCCGGCATATGGGGCCGGTGCCCTACTCCTTTGAGCCACAGGCCCCGGCCGTATAAGGATTATTTCTAACACTACCTGTCTTAGTCCCTTTTGTGTTGCCATAACAGAATATCACAGTCTGAGTAGTTTACAAAGAAAAAAATTATCTGGCTCATGATTTTTTTTTTTTTGAGACAGAGCCTCAAGCTGTCGCCCTGAGTAGAGTGCCGTGGCATCACCGCTACAGCAACCTCCAACTCCTGGGCTTAAGCCATTCTCTTGCCTCAGCCTCCCAAGTAGCTGGGACCACAGGTGCCTGGGACAATGCCCGGCTATTTTATGGTTGCAGCCATCATTGTTTGGCGGCCCAGGCTGGATTTGAACCCGCCAGCTCTGGTGTATGTGGCTGGTGCCTTAGCTGTTTGAGCCACAGGCTCCAACCCTGAATTTTTTTTTTTTTTTTAGAGATAGAGTCTACCTTTGTCGCCCTTGATAGAGTGCTGTGATGTCACATCTCACAGCAACCTCCAACTCTTGGGCTTAGGTGATTCTCCTGCCTCAGCCTCCCAAGTAGCTGGGACTACAGGTGCTCCTCACAATGCCTGGCTACTTTTTGTTGCAGTTGCCACTGCTGTTTTAGCTGGCTAGGGCCGGGTTTGAACCCACAACCCTCAGTATATGGGGCCAGCACCCTATTCACTGAGCCACAGGCACCACCCAAAATAAACATTTTAAATCCATGGTGAAAATAATACTGTAATTAGCTAAAGTCTGTGTGAGGTGACCTAGACAGCTGACAAGCCAGTTAGCCAGTCCCTGTCTGTGGTTTTCAACCCCCTTAGGTAGACTTGACATCTGCACCCACTTTTTAAGACCTGGCCTCAGCCCTGACTCATTGTCTCCTGCTCTGACCAGGTTGCAAGGGGATTAAGTTTCCAACACAGGCTTTTGGGGGACACATTCAAACCATAGCGCCACCTCAGCTAGCAGTGCCAGGAAGGGGATCAAACCTAAAGTCAGTGATGGCTTTGCAACAGACGCAGCAGCAAAAAGAAGCAAAAGGACCACACTGCTCAAAAAATCCCCAAGTAATGAGCACATTTGCAGGGCCAGATTTTTATTTTTAAAATTTATTTTATTTTATTTTTGAGATAAAGTCTCACTCTGCACTCTGTCACCCTGAGGTTGAATGCTGTGGCATCATAGCTCAAGCAACTTCAAAGTCTTGGGCTCAAGCAATCCTCCTGGCTCAGCCTACAGAGTAACTGGGACTAGAGGCACACACCACAACACTAGCTAGTTTTTCTATTTTTGATAGAGACCAGGTCTCGCTCTTGCTCAGGCTGGTCTCAAACTCCTGAGCTCATGCAATCCACCTGCCTCAGCCTCCCGGAGTGCTGGGATTGCAGGCGTGAGCCACGGCACCGTCCTTGCATGGCCAGATCGATGTGGAGGTCCAGCACTCTAACTCAGTCCCCATCAGTCACGGCCAGAGGCAGGGTCTTGTGAAGAAAATAGCATCCATAAAATGGACGGCTCACTTCTCTGGCTTTGGCCAATGCTAATAACAATGGTAATGGTTGATGGAACCATTGGATGGAACAGTCTGAAATGGAGATAAAAATCGATGATACGTCATACATGTAACAGCATAGCTGTGAGTCAAGAACAGATGCAGAGAAAACAGCATTTCTAGGTCCTTACAGATGGCGCTTGGATTTGGAACAGCCTTCAAGTTATGTGCAAAACTCAATCTAACTGTCTTTCTTTCTTAGAGACAAGGTTTGCACTTATTCGTGCCACAAGGCTGGAGTGCAGTGGCACGAATATAGCTCACAGTAGCCTCAAACTCACAGGCTCAAGGGGTCTGCCAACCACAGCTTCCTGAACACCTAGCTTATTGCAATTTAATTTAATTTAGTATGTTTTTTTTTTTTTTTTTTTGAGACAGAGCCTCAAGCTGTCACCCTGGATAGAGTGCCATGGCATCACAGCTCACAGCAACCTCCAATTCCTGGGCTCAAGTGAGTCTCCTGCCTCCGCCTCCCAAGTAGCTGGGACTACAG
>CAUYRH010091561.1:0-16582 GCA_963574655.1 Perodicticus potto | reverse complement strand
AATTGTCAGGTTTGCTCTAAATTGTAGGTAGATACACACAAAGGCAATTTCGAAGTTCTGGGTCAAGAAGGAAAACAAAAATTCAGAATGAGTCACAAATTTTAGTATTAACTTTTATTCTTTGAGTTTGGGAAAAATAGAAAATTCATAGGAAGCTTGGATATGTGGAAACAGCTCAGATATCTAGGTGATGATACCTATTTACTTTACAAAATGTCCAAGGTGGCTGTAAAGTACAGGAAAAAAAGTTACTGTGAAAAATTTATAGAGAGTTGAAAGCCATCCCACTTCTCTCTCTCTTTTTTCTTTTCTTTCTTTTGAAGACTGAAGAAAAAAACTCAAAAAAACCCTAACTGTAAAACTCAAGAAAACCCTAACTGTAAAATATCAAATAGGGCGGTGCCTATGGCCTAGTGGGTAGGGCGCCGGCCCCATATACTGAGGGTTCTGGGTTCGAATCCTGCCCCTGCCAAACTGCAACAAAAAAACAGCCGGGCGTTGTGGCAGGTGCCTGTAGTCCCAGCTACTCGGGAGGCTGAGGCAAGAGAATCTCCTAAGCCCAAGAGCTGGAGGTTGCTGTGAGCTGTGTGACGCCACTGCACTTTACCAAGGGTGATAAAGTGAGACTCTGTCTCTAAAAAAAAAAAAAAAAAAAATCAAATAAGTATTAATTCAAGTTGGTTAATTTGGGGGATTAGAAGAAACTCTAGTGCCGATCACTAAAAAGAATCATGGAGAAAATTATGAGAATTGTGTATATTACATTGCTGAGCAATTACAACTGTTTTGAAGATGTTATATGGATGTTTTACAGCTAGAGGAATTGAAAATAACTTGGGACAGCTCAGAAATTAGCCCTAATAAGGTAGAAGTGGGGTGGCGCCTACAGCTCAGTGGGTAGTGCGCCAGCCACATACACCGATGCTGGTCAGTTCAAACCTGGCCCGGACCTGCTAAAACAACAATGACAACTGCAACAACAACAAAAATAGCCAGGCATTGTGGCAGGTGCCTGTAGGCCCAGCTACTTGGGAGGCTGAGGCAGGAGAATCACTTAAGCCCAAGAGTTTGAGGTTGCTTTGAGCTGTGACGCCATGGCACTCTACCCAGGGTGACAGCTTGAGACTTTGTCTCAAAAAAAAAAAAAAGAAAGAAAAGAAAAGAGAGAGAGAGAAGTGGGATGGCTTTCAACTCTCTATAAATTTTTCACAGTAACTTTTTTTCCTGTACTTTACAGCCACCTTGGACATTTTGTAAAGTAATTAGGTATCATCACCTAGACTCTTTCCTGTTGGCTCATTTTCTGCCCTTCTCCTTAGGTACCTACTTTTTGGTCTTTTGGTAATCTCTGACTTTTCAAAATTATCTTCCTGGTTTCTTATTGAGGCCTGTCTTTACCCTTTACTTCAGCATGTCTCAAACTGTAGAAATTTGAGGAAAAAAGAGGTTCTATAACTAATTGAGTTTGGGAAATACACTGTTAAGCAAAATCCAGTAGCTTACTTCCCTGCAGGCCTTCTAGAGCCGTTAGCATTTTGACGTGCAGTGCAAATCTCCAAAAAGGAAATATAGCTTGCAGTGTTACCCCAAGTAACATGGAACCCTTTCTAATGAACATCTAACACCTCATGTAACCCAGTTCTTCAGTCTTCAAATAAAAACATCTAGTCCTTCAGTAATGTTTCTTAGCAGGAAACATGTTATATGCTGTCTCATCACTAGATTGTAGACTCTTTGAGGGAAGATACCCCAAAGTTACCAATATTGTTAGTATATTCTCTCCTAGATCCTGGAATAGACACCCCAACGTTCCCGTTTTGTGGACTTGTGCTAAATTATCTAATTTAGCCTTCAGGATCTTTTTACTACACCTCAATTCAACTGTTTGTGATCATGTACAATTTTTGTTTCACTGAGCTAGGCAATGCTGGAGCTAAAAAGATGAGTAAGACCCAGTTATCCCTCTTGGACAATGTATCTGCTGGAGGAGATTAAGTCAAGTGCATGGACAACTTACACACAAAATACAGTGTGGAAAATACTAAACAAGAGGTACAAACCACCCTTGGGGGTCAGAGGAGAAACAATAACAATTGGTAGGTAGGAGAGAGGGACAATCCGGAAGAATGAGGCAGAAACATTTGAGACAGATTTTTTTTTGAGACAGAGTCTCACTCTGTTTCCCAGGCTAGGGTACAGTGGCATCGGCCTAGCTCATAGCAACCTCAGTCTCCCAGGTTCAAGCAATCCTTCTGTCTCAGCTTCCTGAGTAGCTGGGCTTATAGGTGTCTGTTACAACACCCAGCTAATTTTTCAATTTTTAGTAGAAACAGGGTCTCGCTCTTGCTCAGGCTGGTCTGGAACTCCTGAGCTCAAACAGTCCTCCTGCCTTGGCTTTCCAGAGTGCTAGGATTACAGGTGCAAGCCACCATGCCTGGCCTTGAGACAGATATTAAAGATTTAAAAAAAATGTAGACAGAGGGTATTAGAAAAGCGGAGGGAATAATGTATACATGGTATGAAAATAGAACAAGGAGGCCAGTTCAAGTGGCTCTGGCGGGAACTTGTGGAGCATACAAAATGAGTTATATAGATGGGGTATGGTCGGAACATGAATAGTAAAAACAGAAATAATAGTTTAAATGTCAGTGTGGGTTTATATTAAGGTTATTGTGCTCTGGGAGCCATTGAAGGATTTTTGAGTGGGAAGGTGATGTGGGGACCACTTGCTCCTCCCCCATCCTGGACTGTGGGTCGCCCCAAATCTATTTCCTTTGTCTAGGTCCTAGCATTGCAACATATTAAAACTGTAACCAATGAATGGAGCTTCCAGTCTCCTGGCCTGCTTATGGAATACTTCTTAGAGAGTTGTCCAAAATGCAACAGAAACCAAGGCAGGAGATACCAGTAAACGTGCACTCACTCATTCTGTGTACAAGTCAGTCTATGCAGGAGGTGTTCAAGGGGAGAGGATGTTCAGATGAAGAGTACAAATAGGAGTCTTTGGTAGATTTAATGGTAATACCTGAGTGAGTTATGATTTCAGGGTGTCAATGAGGATACTGATAAAAAAAAAAAAGGGTGCATGCAGATAGTGAGCTGGGAGAATGAACTGTACCCAGTCAGGCTTTCAAGGCAGCCCAGGACTAAGAGTAAAAGTCAAACAACTGGAGGGTTATTTGAAGTCCACCCGAGAGGTCTTAGGAGTAGTATCCCTCCCGGTGTCAAGTTGAAAGACTGCACCCTCCGGGCTGTTGAGATGGACTGGAGAAGCTGGGTGTGTCTGATGCTATTAAATTTTTCTGTGACGCAGACTTTGAGGTCATTGGGGGGTGGGGGCAGAGACGTATCCTTGGCATTGGCAGAGCTTGGAGGTCTGAGCAGGCTGGCCCCTGCTGGGATTCAGAAAGGGGGAGAGCAGAGGTTTGGCTTTTTGCCGTGGCCAGAGCAGGGTCCTGCCCAGGTTCTGTCGGCATGGCTTAGGGCTCCACCTGGAGCCCAGGACGCCTACGGATGGGCCTCTCTTAGCCCCCACGGCCGCGGGCTCTAGCGCGCCCCGGGTTCCCAGCAGGGGAGGGCTTTCCTTGCACAGGCCGCCGAGGAGGAGCCGCGGCAGTCGGCCCGGCAGCTGCGGGAGCTCGTTCTGCTCTCCCCTCGCAGGTGGCGCGGGCGCCCGGCGGGCAGGACGCGGCGGAGGGAGGCGCCCGCCATGCCCGGCCCGCAGCTCCCCGCCTCGGCCGCCCGCCCGCCACCCCCGCGGAACGGCCAGCCGCGGCCCCAGTGAGGAGGAAGAGGCGGCTGCGGCTGGAGGAGGCGCCGCCCCCTTGGCTGCTCCCCGACCGGCGGCCTCGGCAGGACCCATGGCGGATTCCTCGCCCGCGCTGTCCCTGCGGGAAGGCGGCTCCCGCGCCCCGCGGCCTGCGGCCCACTCGCCACCGCCGCGCTCGCGCTCCGGCTCCGAGTCCGAGGAGGCCGAGCTGTCGCTGAGCCTGGCCCGCACCAAGACCCGCTCGTACGGGAGCACGGCCAGCGTGCGGGCGCCTCTGGGCGCCGGTGTCATCGAGCGCCATGTGGAGCACCGGGTCCGCGCCGGCGACACGCTGCAGGGCATCGCGCTCAAGTACGGAGTCACGGTGAGCAGGGCGCCGCGCGGCCGGGCAGGGGTGCGGGGGGCTGGGGTGTCGGGAGGGCGGCGTCCGGCCCCAGCGGCGCGCGCTGCTGGCCGCGGAAATGGTCGCCGAAGCGGTCCTGCAGCCGGAGGGGCGGGCCGCTGGGGCTCCCTGCCCAGGTAGCTGCATCGAGTTCCCGGGGGCCCTGCCCAGACTCAGACAAGATCTGGCGCGTGAGGAAGGCCAGAGAGGACTAAGGCTTTGGCACCACCAGGAGCCACGTTCACCTGATTTGCAGTCCCGATCACACTGCAGTATATTTACTCAAAGCCAGACTGAGGTGAATTTTCTTCCCTATGTAAACAAGCTCTGTGATGAGTCAGAAATGGTACATTTGTACCTACCGGATGGTTCTGGCTCTGTCGATTATGCTTCTTTATTTAGAAGTGAAATTACACCCCAGGGCTCGCTGGCAACCGTGAATGTGACACCTGTCGCTAAGCAGCAGCCAAAAACTGTGGTCTAGGTGAGCTGGAAGGTTGTGTTTATTACACATTTATAAGTGTATGTGTCTTGGGTGTATTGCATTACACCTCTTGGAAGAACATGGAAACCTGAAGGAACAAATCGTTTCATTAAAATTACTTATAATTAACTCTAAGCTCTGTGATGGCCTTTTTGCATTTGAGTTTTGTATCACTTTTCAGTGTTCTTTCCTGAAGCATCTTAAACAGCAATGAGAAGAAAAGATGATCTTATCTATATCTTTCTCTTAAAGTGAAACTCTTCCTGGCCTTTTACCCAGTGGCAGAGACTGAGTAATCTATTTTGCATAGTTGAGCGGGTGTACGTTTACCTATCAGGTCCTTCGTCATTTAAACATTTTGAGAGCAAGAGCCTTGCTGTGCAGTCCTACACTGATATTATCATGCCATGGAGAGCCCCATTCTGCCCTCTTGGGAGTCCTGTAAATGTGAAACACGGAGCTACAATTCTCCAGGTGCATGGGGCCTGATTTGGGTCAGAGCCAGGGGAAAGCAGAGTTGGGAAATATCAGTAGCTACCCTCTGCTGAATGCCTGCTATGTGCCAAGTATTGCATTTATCCTGTTTCATCTTGATCTTATTTAATTTGACTTTCACAGTAAGCCTAGGAGACAGGTGTAATTAATCTTTTTACAGATGAGAAGATGGATGAAAGGTAAGGATATTTTCCAAGTATGCTTATTCGTTAAGACCAGCTTTAATTAACACAGTAATCTAGCATTTGCTTTTCTCTAGATATTACTTCTGACATCCACCCTTATTTTTATCTTGGTTTCTGAAGAGGGAAGGTCATTTCTGTCTGTTTTTTATGCGTCATCCTTACTAGGCTGGGGTGACTGTACCTATTAATATATGATATTTCCTATTGCCTCTTCCTATGCAATTTTTCTGCAATCCACAGCCCTCTGTGGTGTTATTTGATTTGCTTATAGCTCCTAAACATCTACTTACTGCAGTTCTCCACCTTTAAACAAATACTTTCTAATCCCTATTTTATCTGATAATAGATTGTTACTCATAATTCTTTTCCATTAAAGTGTAAATCAAATGTTTCATTACTTTTATGAAGACTTTTGATTTTAAGATGTTAAGTTCAACCATAATGAATTGAGAACTAGAACTGATAGTGACAAATTGTTTTTCAGCCTTAGCACTACTGATATTATGGACAAGATAATTCTATGTTGTAGGGGCTGTCTGTGCACTGTAAAATATTTAGCAACATCTCTTGATTTCTACCCTCTAGATGCCTATAGCACACCCCCAGCCCCATCCAGACATTGCCCAGTGTTCCCTTGGTGACAAATTCACCCCTGGTTGAGAACCACTGGTTTATTACATATATGTCTCAATACTTTGGGCCCTGAACTGAATGAAATTCAGTTGATGAAATTGTTAAAGACTCCTCCACTAATTATATAGAACCAGAGAATGTGATAATACTTATCACAATAGTGGAGAGATATTCTTGCTTTTATTAGTATCTGCAGATATTAATGTATTTATTCATTGTAAATGAGACTATAGGTAGAAGTTCAAAAGGCAGAAAAGTTTTCTTTCTTTCTCTAACGTAACAGAAAGAAGTTGAGAGAGTTAAGTTTTTAATAGTAACTGCCCAGATCATGTGCAGCATACTTAAATTGTTGTTTAAATGGTTGGTGATGAGATATTGGAAGCTTTGAGACCTAAGGCAGTGCACCTGGAAATTAAGAGTCAGTTCAGGCATGGGTGGTGCCTGTGGCTTAGTGGGTAGGGCACTGGCTTCATATACTGAGGGTGGTGGGTTCAAACCCAGCCCCAGCCAAACTGCACTAAAAAAAATAGCCGAGCATTGTGGCGGGTGCCTGTAGTTCCAGCTACTGGGGAGGCTGAGGCAAGAGAATCGCCTAAGCCCAAGAGCTGTAGTTTTCTGTGAGCTGTGTGATGTCACTGCGCTCTACCAAGGGCGATAAAGTGAGACTCTGTCTCTAAAAAAAAAAAAAAAAAAAAAAAGAGTCAGTCCAGGCAAATAGTTGACCTTAATATTTCTCATCTGAGGGGAGTTTAGCATAGCTCTTCAGTCTTGCTGAGAGGAGTGGGAATTCGCAGGGAAGCCTGTGTGCCGAGGTAGCTCCTCAGCTACCCAGCTGACAGTCCAAGCAAGAGTTCAGTCGTTTGGTGGGAAAACGGCTAAGAGCCAGTAGTACTCTAGGTAAAGGAGGTTCCCAGAACAGAGGCTCTGATGATGGGTGAAGATGGAGACCTGGTTGCTAGCTCTGGGTAGTAAGGGGAACAAACTGGAAGCTCGTTCTCTGAAGTGGTGCTCAAGAGCTTGCAGCAGGATACATATCCAGACATGGGAGCAGATTGGGTTCCTCACATTTGCCTGGGCAGGAGAAGAATGTCCTGGGGAAGACTAAAAATGAAGGATCCCAGCTGACTTCAGAGCTTTGGGATCAGAATATCTAGAAAAGGAGTCCAGGAATTTCTATTCTTAACAAGCATGGCCTCTTTGCTTGTTCCCAAAGCACTGTCCTTCTTTGGAGTCTTTGTACTTGAGGTTCTGTCTGTCTGGAATACTCTTTCCCTGATAGTTACATGCAGGGCTGGCTCTGTGGGTGTGTCATATGTGCAATTGCACAAGCCTCCATGTTTAGAAAGGCCTCACACTTGGTTTAATACTCTGATGTCACATGTTGAAATGTTTGTGAACGAGATCTCATATTTTCATCAGGCCCTGGGCAAATGATGTCACTGGTCCTTGCCAAGTGACTTGTCCCTTCGCTTCTTTTAGAGACTCTTCCGTGAGGCCTTCCCTGACCACTCCGTCAAAGTGCAGCCCCCCAGGTCCCTGCCTTGTTTTTCTAATAGTATTTATCATTCATCTAATTTTTCTTTTTCTTCCTTTCCGGTAGTCTATTAGTAAGTAAAGAAAAACCCATGCCCTCATGGAGCTTATATTTTGTTAGTGGAGATAGTAAATAAAAAAGTAAAGTATGCTTTAAGTCAGATATTGATAGACAAAAGGAAAAAAAATCATGAGGAGGAAGGAGATAGCAAGGACTGGTGGAGGTGGCTATGGTTTAAATTGGTGTGGCCAGGGAAGGCCTCACTGAGGAGAGAAGGGAGAGAGCCGTGCAAATAACTGGTGAAGAACATTCTAGGCAGGGAAGAACTGCCAGTGGTGCAATGGCCTGAGGTGGGAGCGTAATTGACACCTTCCAGGAAAGGTGTGGCTGGTGCTTGGAATGCAATGGGCTGTAGTTGGACTAGATCACTTAGGGACTTGAAGGCCATTGTAAGGCCTTTAGCTTTTTCTCTGAGTTGGGACACATTTGAGCAGAAGAGTGACAGAAGCTGACTTGTGCATTACAAGCATCACTTTGCTGCTTTGAGAATAGGCTATGGGAATAGCCAGTGCCAAGCAGGACGATCAGATAGAATAGGGGCTTTTGCAGTAATGTGGCTTGGACCAAAGCAGTTGAGGAGGAGAGAGATGGCGCGGAGTGGCCAGGTCTGGATGAACGTTCTGCTGATTTGTTTCCTGTTTAGTTTAGTGCTAGAGATGGGCCCAGGGATCCAGGAGGCTGCTCTACAGGAAAAAAGAATGTGGCATTTCAAGAACGTGGCCAGGTCTGATACCTGATGGACCCCAGTTTCGCCAGTGACTTAGAAAGGCTCACTGTGACTTTTTCTTCCTTCCATCACTTTTTTAGTGATTATTGTCAGTAATAAGTAGCATCCTTTAGTTTCTTAATCTACTTGTATAGAGCCTGGTTTGTTTGAGGCCCTGTGCTAGATGCTGGGACTACAGGATAATACATGGGGTTTTCTTTTATTCATGGTAAGTTTATCAGCCACTGCTTTCCACTAACCTCTAGCTACTTGAGAACTTGGAAACTTGCCTGATTCATCTTTTTATCTTCTGTGCCCACAAGCCTGAAGCCTGGCATATTGTGAGCTCTCTTCATACATGTGGCCTTAATCCATAAGAAAGCCTTCCTGGTATGAAATATAGTGGAACCTACACATCTGACCACCTCCTCTAGTGACACCTCCTTAAGTTGACTTAATTTTCATAGACCAGATATGCACCACATGCATGTGTCAGTACAGGAGGCCTAGTTCCTTACGTTGACCACCTCAGTGTGTTGACCAGTTTGTTACAGTCCCTTGAGGGGGTCAACTTACAGAAGTTCTATTGTAGTAGGCCCTGAAGTTGAACAGGCCCTGGAAGGTGGGGCCCAGGATAGGTGGGCCTGGGAGAAGCAAAGAGACCTGAGTGAAGAGGTGCAGCCTGCTGAAGACGAAAACTGCAAGATTTGGTTTGAGACTAGTTCTCACATCTTCAAAAGACAGCTGCTTTTACTGGTGTGTGTTTCCTCCCCTCACCAGCAGTGAGTCTTTACACTGCATTACATTTAGGTTTACCGCAGTAGGAGGCGTTTGAGGAAGTGGGTCTGGGAAACCGAAACTATTTGGGCTAAGTTGAGAAATTACTATATAAATAAAGTTCAAACCTCAGATGTGAACTCGATTGGGCTGGAGTTTCCCTGGCTCTGTTTATCCCCACTGAGACACTAGGGCTCCTTCCTTTACCCTGTATTCCAGATTTAGCTATTATGTTTTCAGTGATCCTCTTCGTTGGAGTCAAGCCTCTGGAGGAAAGTGACCAGTTCCAGGCTGCCCCTGTCAACTTTTTGTTTAGAAATTCTGGAAAAGCCTCCAGAGACAGAATAGGAACTGAAACTGATGGAGGCAGCCTGGTGGGACTTTTGTCTTCATAACCTTTTTCTCTGTCTCTTTGCTTCTCCCGGGCAGCTTGGCTGTCCTCTCACCTCTCCAGAGGCCACCTTACCTTCCAGCGCCCTCACTTAGTTCCTATCCAGTTTTATTCCCAGGGTTTTCTCTTCTCTTTCAATTAGCTGCTAAGCTGAGTTGTTGCTTAACATTTTCCCCAACCAGTTACCTGGCTGAGAAAAGATGAAATGATTGTCATTTTAAGGAGAATAAGTGTTGTGAGTTAGAAGCTTACGGATATGGAAACCTTTAGTGTTTTTAACTATAGCCCCTGCTGCTGGTAGAGGTTGTTGACGCTGGCTGGTCAAAGGGCAGAGAAGTGTAAATAGTGCTACGGGAAGTGGGGAGGTTATGGTGAAGTAGACTGGAGTAATTTCGGGGTTTTAGTAGATTTCTCAGTATTCTTTTTTTCTTTAAGTAGCTTTATTGAGGTATAATGACAAAATTTGGCCTTCTTAAGTGCATGGTTTAATGACTTTTAGTAAAGAGAATTGAGACAGCTTTCTAATTGAGAATAGCACAACTCAAGTTTAGAAAAGTTCCATCAACCTGGAAAGGAGCCCGTGTCCATCCCATTCCCCAAACTCTCTATTCCGCTCTTCAGTCCCAGGGAACCACCCCTCTACTTTCTAATTGGTACATTTGCCTTTTTTAGACATTTCCTATAAGTGGAATTTCCAGTACTCTTCTGAGACAGCATAGAAAATGAAAAAAGCATTTCCCCCATGGCCATAGTGGGGTATGATCACTACCAGCACGTAGAACATAACAGGCGACAGGTGTGGGATGCACCTTGGGAGAATCATTTAATATTTAAATAATAATATTTATGATTATTTTATAAATAATAATCAAATGGTAGTTGTATGTGTTTATGAAAATGTCTGTAAGCCACACAGTGCTGTGAACAGGTTAGCTATCTTGGAATTTTGGGGAAGGGCTTCTCTTTTTAAGGAATAGAGAGGAAGAAAAAGAAGTTTTAAATATTGTATTTACCAGGTGAAATGAGGATGCTGGCCCAAAGTGTCCTTTGGGGAAAGTTCTCGGCCATACTCCCTGACTGCTGTTGAGATACTTTGTAGGGTCAATTCCTTCTGAAGTAAATTCACCTTTATAATGTGTATTTCCAGGGGAGTCATATTCAGTAAGTTGTTTTTAAGTTATTGATGGCACTCACTCTACCTAACTTCACCATGATGGACCTTAGGTCCATCCATTAGCCTTCACTTTTTTAATTATGTTGTCTGTTTCTTAGTAACCAGATAGTAAATTTCTATTTCATTGAGTCATACTATTCAGTCCTCATAAGGAGAGACTTTGAATGAAAGTGACTGATAAGACTGTTACCCCTACTCGTTTGTCTCTAAGAAACAGGGTAATTCCGTATCACTTTGAAAAGCACACACTTTCTATTCTCAGCATTAATAGGATCCTGGGAAATGTTGAACAGAGGCAGGTAGGAAAGCTGTAGAGTTTTCCAGCTCTTCCTCGGATTGGGTCATGACTTTCCTTAGTCTTATGTGAGGTGAAATTCCCAGGACGGTAGACACATCTATATTTAGATAGAAGCATGTACATATAAAACATTCCAAAGCAAAGGAGAACAACATTTCACCATTCGGATCATCCATGGCTTCTTCTCTGGGCTACTGCAGTTACCTCCGTAACTGGGCTTCCTGTGTCCACTAAAGCCTCTTTATTGCTAATCCATTTTTCCGCACAGCTGCCGGAGTGATCTTTAACTGTAATCAGATCATGTCACTCTCTTCCTTCATCCTCCAGTGGCTTCTTATCACATTTAAAATAAATTCCAAATTCCCTATATTGGCTTCCAAGGCCCTGCCTAGCCTGAAGTCTGCTTAGTACCCTCTGAACTTCACTTGTATGTTTTTGTTCCCCCTCGTTCTGGGGCATTTGCTGCTTTCTTTCTGGCTGTGATGCTTTTTTTCCCCTTTTCTAGCTCTTTGTACGTCTGGTTTCATGCCATAACTTAAAGAGAAGTAACAGAGTTTAGAGCCTGTGCAGTTGGCCCAAGCTTTTGCTTAGAAAAAAGAACACAGTTAAGATCAAACTTACTAACTTTTTAACAAAACTTTTCAAAGCCTTTTTTCACACTGTAGGGCACTGACAACATATTATATTATTTATCTGGGTTTATTTATGTGAAATGTTCCTTATATATTCTTACCTTAGGAGAAAGCAAAACTCTTTTTTTTTTTTTTTTTTTTTGAGACAGAGTCTTACTATATTCCCCACGCTAGAATACAGTGAGGTCATCATAGCTCACAGCAACCTCAAATTCCTGAGCTCAAGTGATCCTCCTGTCTCAGTCTCCCAAGTAGCCGGGGCTACAGGTGTGTGCCACAACACTACCTAGTTTTTCTATTTTTTGTAGAGATAGAGTCTCACTCTTGCTCAGGCTAGACTTGAACTCCTAAGCTCAATCAGTCCTCCCGCCTCAGCCTCCCAAAGTGTTGGGATTACAAACATGAGCCAAAGCCCCTGGCCAAGAAAAAAAAATTTATTTATTTATTGACAGAGTCTCACTCTGTTGCCCTGGGTTGAGCTCACAGCAACCTCAGACTCTTGAGCTCAAGTGATTCTCTTGCCTTGGCCTCCCATGTAACTGGGAATATAGGCATGTGCCACAACGCCTGGCTAGTTTTTCATTTTTAGTAGAGATGGGGTTTTGCTCCTGCCCAGACTGGTCTTGAGCTCCTGAGCTCAAGCAGTTCACCTGTCTCAGCCTCCCAGAGTGCTGGGATTATAGGTGTGAGCCACTGTGCCCTGTGTGAGAAAAAATTTTAATAGGAGAAAATTCCTACCTCCTTCCTTCTCATTTGCTGAATACATGTAGGGATCTGCCCTTACTTGTTGCTTTCTTATATTTAAACAAACTTAACGGTAACAGTTGCAAACATTTTGAGTACTTCTTATGTGCCATGTGTTGTTCTCAATACTTTACATGAATTTTGCATGGCAGAAGGTCAAGGGAGGAAAGAGAAAGAAAAAAATTTTAAAGCTAGGCTTGGTGCCCATAGCTCAGTGAGTAAGGGCACTAGCCACATACATGAAGGGTGGCGGGTTTGAGCCCGGCCCGGGCCTGCTAAACAACAGTGACAACTGCAACAAAAAATTAGCTGGGCGTTGTGGCAGGCACCTGTAGTCCCAGCTACTTGGCAGGCTGAGGCAAGAGAATCACTTAAGCCCAAGAGTTTGAGGGTTGCTGTGAGCTGTGACGCTATGGCCCTCTACCAAGGGCGACAATAGTGAGACTCTGTCCCCCCCAAAAAAATTTTTTCAAATAGAAAAAACAAATTAAAAGAATATTTTACATAAATTAATTAAAGAATGATTATATTTATGTGTACTCTCCTTGCATTACAGATAAGGAAACAGAGAATGATTAGAAAGTGGCAAAGCCAGGTTGTGAACCCAGAAAGTTTGGCTGCAGAGCCTGTGCTTCAAACTATTACCTTGTATTAAACTCATTTACTTGTTTTCACCTTCAGACTCAAACCTTCCCCTGTCCTTAGACTGGTTCCCACCTTGATGCTAGCTACGTCCCGATGTCCCTGGTGCCTTTAGTGCTGGTCACAGATCACAAGGGTCAATATACACCTGAAATGTTTATTAATGATACTGAGATGAAGGTGCAGCCCCTGACTTTGGAAGCTTGTGGACTGGATAAAAAGGCAATTCTACTAGAGTGAATCACTGTGTAACGTGTGTACAAAAGCTAGGGGAGCCCTGCCTTTCACCAACCACACCCAGCCTCTGACTCCATCACCTTGTTTTTGCTTAGTATCTTTGGTCCCTTGCCTGGCCTCAGTGGCCTGTCTTGCTGTGCATTCAGGGTCCCAGTGGGATGCAGACAGCACCCTCAGCGGGTGTGATCAAACAGAGTTTAACGAGAGGACATCTATAGAATGTGAGCCGGGGGTAAGGGAACCAACAAGGGATGGTGAAATTCCCAGAGATGAGCAGTAGCAGGGTGATTTACCCCTAGGCCTGAAGGGTCAAGGGAAGACTGCCCAGATACGGAGCCTTGGATGGGGTGCCTGGCAGGACGTCTGGCCAGAGGAGTGCAGCCACCAACAGGGTGAGGTCCTTCTGCTGCAGTTAGGGGCCTGGGGTGATGCAATCCTCAAAAGGTCAGCCTCCTAGGATTTAGAACAGGCTCAACAAAAGTGGGGAGTGAATTGGCAGGTGAAGGGAGGTTCAAAAAGTTTTAATCTGTCTTGGTTTTCTGCAGTTAATGATTTAAAAAAAAAGGGAAGGAGAATAAGCACCATAACAGATAACTTGCTGCACATTTCTGGTTACTTTCCTGGGTTCGTCTTACATGGCTATTCTTCCGACCTGTTATTAATTCTTCTATCTGTATGTCCCAAGCTCTTAGAGTGTATGAGGTCTTTGTCAGATGAGGGAGGCTATGGAAATAACCAGGGTACTACTTTTGCTGTTCCCAGCCCTACTCAGCAGTTCAGATCCTAGCGTTCCCATCTGCTTCTCTCCTCCATCATTATTCCCAGGAAAGAATGACTATTAGCAGTTAGTTGCCCCTCCCAAAAAGCATTTTAAAGGTCAGTGTATCAGCGAGGGCTCTTTTAGTTACAAGTGACAGGAAACCTGACTCAAATTGGCCTGAGCAAAAAACAAAAAGAAAAAATAAAACCAAAACGGAGTTTATTTGCTCACGGAACAGAAAGGTCTGAGCGTTCTGGCATCAGGCTCTGATCCAGAGGTCCACATGCCCTTCTCTAAGGTAGCTTCATTACCAAGTTCCACAAGGTGGCAGGATGATTGCCAGCATCTCTAGCCCATCCTCTTCCAGTAGAAAAAAATAGAGAACTTTGTCCCCGACAGACACAGCAAAAGTCTCCTTGCATGTCTGGGTGGTTCTGTTGAGACTGTGATCTATCACGAAAGCCAGGGCACTGAGATGCTGCAAAGGGCAGGACTGAGTCATTGCTCACCCTGCAGCCAGCAGAGTGCTCAGTGCTGTTGGACGCCTGTGCCCCAAGACGGAGCTGGATGCTGGCTGGCAAGAACCCGGCTACTGCAGGCAGAATGGAACGTAACTGAACTTGCCATGGGCAAAGCGTTCAAGCTGTTTAACCCTCACAAGTCTAAACCCAAACTAGACCAGAAATACTTGGGAATTTTGGATTTTTAATTTTGTCTCTAAAATGCACCTGCCCATGTTTATGTTCTGTTTCTCACCCTTGCCTTCCCCACCTAAACCATAAGATAGAACACAAAAGACCATCCCTCCTCTTTTCTTTAATGTAGTAGTATCTATTAAGAGAAAAAAGAAAACTTTGTTTATACTATTTGTGTGGATTTGGCTTATAATGAGAAAGCAAGAGAAACAGGGTCCACTTATATGAATTTTGGTTTTATAGGCTTTTTCAAGTAGAAATATAATTTTTTTTACTCAGAACTAATTTGGCATTAAAAGGCTCCCCACAATGGGTTTCCATTAATCATGTAAGTTCCATTAATCACCCAGGCATTGTATGGATTTCAGAATCAGACAGAAATCTCATTTCAAACATTTAAAGAGCCATATGCACTTGGCCAAATCAGTCATCTCTGGGGGCCTTGCCTTCTTCACTAGAAAATGGAGAGTAGTAAGTACCATCCACCACCAGGCACTCTACTAACTACCTTCTCTCACTTTCTATATGCAAAGAATGCCAAAAAAATGTGCATACATTGTAAGAAAGGAAAAAAGGTCTATTATGTTTATGATATTCAAGTCACTTTTGACTTCTGTAATTACAAGAGGTTCTCACCATAACTTGTATTCATCTTTTGTTTTTGGTATATATTATTAAAATTTTAATATACTTTTTTCCTTTCTTAAAGTGTGTATGGGTGTTTTTGGCACCCTCTGTATATATATATGTGTGTGTGTGTGTGTGTGTGTGTATACATACAGTAGAACCTCTGTAAGTTGACCACCCAAGGGACTGTAGCAAACTGGTCAACATACGGAGGTGGTCAACATAAAGAACTAGGCCTACTGTACTGATATATGTGGTACATGGCTAGTAGGTGAAAATTAGGTCTTAAGGAGGTGTCAGTGTAGGGAGGTGGTCGACTACGGAGGTTCTACTTACATCCTCTGTGTGAGCTTATTGTCCAGGGTGGCCATAAAGGTTGTGTGGGCCACCGTGTATGAGCTCTCATTCAAACCTTGCAACAACCCTGTGAAGGGTAGATGACGTCTACACATAGGGAAGCTGCTCAGTGAGATAAGTAACAAGCTCATGTCCGTACAGTCTGTGTTGGTGGAGCCAGAATTTGAAGCAGGACTGTCAGATTCCAAAGCCCGTGTGTTTAGCTGTTGTATTAAACTGTCTTGATTACAGACTTTGCAAGAAAGCTTTGTGGTGAAAATGAGATACATACTACAGTGCATATGGAATGCCTAAGCTTGGTGAGAGTTCCACACTAGTAGAGTAGAGAAGTCTGTAGATAGATTGTAACAGGATGTGATGAACTATGGAGGTATTTGTCCAACAAGCTCGGAATCAGGACAGTTTGAGTCCTGTCTGCACTTAGCGTGGTGGGCTTCAGCATGCCATTTAACTCTCTAGTCTCCATTTCCTCATGTGTAAAAAAGAGATGATTAATATCTAGGTTGCAGAACGGTTATGAAGGCTAAATGAGATAACGTATGTAAATTCTATTCCGTTTCTCACCCTCACCTTCTTTCCCCATCTCAGTGGTTTGGGGGAGGCATCCACAGGCTATAAATGAATTTGAGGTTTATAAAAACCTGTATTAAATTCTAGCTTCTTCATCTGCCAGTTGTATGATGACTCCATGGTACATAATCTCTTTGAGCTTTGTTTTTTTTATTTGTGAAGTAGATCTTCAAGTACCCACTCTATACAGTAGAAAAAAATCAATCAGTGCCTGTACCTGCTTTTCTTGGCTGTCTCCTGTCTACCCATTCTTCAAGGCCCATCTGATGTCAAAAGAATTTTTTTTTTTTTTTTTTTTTGAGACAGAGCCTCAAGCTGTCACCCTGGGTAGAGTGCTATGGCATCACAGCTCACAGCAACCTCCAATTCCTGGACTCAAGCGAGTCTCCTGCCTCCACCTCCCAAGTAGCTGGGACTACAGGCGCCCGCC
>CAUYRH010091558.1:0-12741 GCA_963574655.1 Perodicticus potto | reverse complement strand
ACCTATGGTGCATCTTAGAAGGGTACAGGTGAAACTTACTAAATGCAGAATACAAATGTCTTCATACAATAACTAAGAAAATGCCATGAAGGGTATATTAAACAGTTCGATGAAAACATTTCAGATTGTATATGAAACCAGCACATGGTACCCCTTGATTGCACTAATGTATGCAGCTTTGATTTAATACAAAAAAAAAAAAGATTAATGTGCATCACATCATGTGATAATCTCAGTTTCACACATTAATATGTAGGTATATGTTTACTGTCTTCTTTATTACTTTCTTTTTATTAAATACTTGATATATGTTCTTTCTTTACAGCTGTATCTTATTTCCTGTCATCCTCTCTCTGTTTTACTGTTGTCTATTTGACAGAAAAACTACTTAAGAGACCATAGATTCTCAAAGCTTGTAATGCATAAAGAGCACATGAAAGGCTAATTTAGAGATGCAGATTCAATGACTTGCAACTTCGTTTTCCCCCAGACTCAGTACGTTGGTGGTAGTGCCTAGGAGTTCGCATTCTGGGCAGTAATCCTAAAGCAGACTACATTTTGGGAAATACTAGTCCAATCAAGCAAATCTCTCCCCTTTAGTGAGATAGGCTATATCATCCAAGATTCATCATTCCAATATCTTAGGCCATTGTCCAGATTCAAATGACTGCCAATATCATATGTGTAGCCAAATGTTCAACTCTGAGACCATTCTTTTATTCTGAAGTCTTGTGGATAGGAAAAAGTGTAGAACATGCCACCTGGGATCTCTAGTTCCTTTACTTCCATCACTTTTACCCAAAGCTTCAGATGTCATTCTATTTTTAAATGTGGCTAATTCTAATGTAAGTCAGGAAGAGTGAGAAGTGATTAGCCATCTTGCTAAAATTATTCTTCTCTTATATGTATGATACAAGGGATCATACATATATGATCAAGGAATTTTGAAAAAAACAGAATTTTCAAGGGATTTTGAAAAAAACAGAATGTTTCCTGAATGATAAGGATGTTTACATTTATTTGCATCTAAATGAATCATTAGAAAGTTATCAACCGTGAGAACTCATCTCTGCTTCCTGTGATCAATGGAAAGATTTCTTTTTACCCCAAATAATTTGAAAATCATCCTTACTGGAGCACACACTTCCCCAGAAGATCTAAATCTCTAAGTCAGTGGCTCTACACCAAGTGCTATTTTGACCCCAGGGGACATCTGGCAATGTCTGGGGACAATTGTGATTGTCATGAGTGAGAAGTGGGGGAGCTACTGACAACGAGTAGTAAGTGCCAAAGATGTTGCTAAACATATCACAATGCACAGGACAGCCGCTCACAGACCCAACCCCGAGAGAATAAATGTCAACAGTGCCCAGACTGAGAAACTACTGTATATGAAACAAGCACCACTCCTGCCATGAACACACAGTAACTACCATCTGCTTTCTAACTATTTCATGTTGCCTGTTAAATATATATATCACATTAGATCAGTGTCATGACTTTTCAGACTTCATTATTGTTACTCATCTTTCGGTTTCCTTAGCCTTTTTTATACATTACTTTTATTTTCTTCTTTTTTTTTTCTGTTTTAGAAGCATTGTCACCAACATCTGTGTTTCTGTAACTGCAGCTGCTCTGGGGGAACAGCATGGCATTCTTATGAGCCTGCCAGTCATGAGCTTTCTGAAATCTTGAACTTCCTAGGTGACAGTGGGGCCCAATGGTAGGCCAATCTGTCTTTTTCTATTGGGAATCACAGACTTAAGTGAAGACACAGAAGATTATAGGACCATCATAACTAAAGAGAGGGATTACGCATTTCTGTTGCTCTGAGCTATGCTGATATTTATCAATTACTCAAAATCTTTTCACTAAATAAATACCTTTTTCTTGTTTATAATGATTAAAGACTGATACTCTTGCTAGTAGACAACCCTATAAGATAAACTTTTCTTTTTTTCTATTTTTTAATTTTTTTTTTACATATACATGTGTTTATTAGGTTTCCACTTTTTGCCTAAGATAAACTTCTTTATCACTGATCTGCTGACACAGAGAATAAATATTGTCTCAGCTGCTTCATCTCTTCCTTTGAAAAGAAACTAGCTTGAATTAGTTCACAATTAGTTGGGGGCTTAGACAAGAAAACTTAGTATGCATCCCTCAGAGCTCTGATGCCTTTGCCTCAGAGTCCACGCCATCAACAGAATATTTTACAGCAGTGCCACTCAAAAGATGTCCTGTCTTCCAGCAGCACCTGTGGCTGCTTAGAAATGCAAATGATGGTCCTCATCACTGAGGTGCTTCTCAGATTTCACGTATGAAAATCACCTGGAAAGCTTGTTAAAATGAAGTTTTTAACAAGCTGCCCTCCAGAGACTCAGTGGCTCCGTGATGGGGCCCAAGAATGTTCCTTTCTATCAAGTTGCAAAGTGGTACTCCTACCACTGCGGTTAGTTATTCATTTGACCACATTCAGGGCAGCTCTGTGAGAGGGTGTCATTTTTTCTGCCATTTAACCTTTATCTTTTCTGACATAAAGCTCAGCTGCTTCAACTGCAAATAAAAGAAAATGACCTCAAACTGACTTAAATAACAAAGAGAATTTATTTCCTGATATAAATTGTAGTTTAGAGGTTTGAGGGCTTCAGCTGTAGCCCAATTATGTTGCCAACTGCTTTGTTCATTCCAAGTAAATGACCTCTTTTTTAATATAATTGTAGACTGTGAAGCTGTCAGGTCAGGTGGGGATATATTTGCTAAACTGGTCACTACTCAAGTTCATCTTTAACCATATCCATATAGCATTTTTTGCACATTTTAGGACCTCAATAGTTTATCTCCATCATTCCTTCTTTGAACACATCTCTTGTCTCTACCTGAAAGAATTTTTCTTTTCTATTGCCATATCCCTTCCCTGTCTCAGAATAACTCTCAAATGCCAGGAACTGCTCTATGCTGGGTAGAGAATGGAGAACAAAACACGCGTGGTCCTTGCTTTAAAAAGCTTTAGTGGTTTTCCAAGAGCTTCATAAACTTCTACCCCTAACCCATTCCCCAAACCAAGTCAAGAACGCTTGCTACTCCTGTCTTTGTCTTCATAAATGTGCCACATTATACTGTGCATAAACATGCATAATAAATGGTAATAATAATAATAAATGTAGACTGAATCAAGTAGGAAGAGATGACTGGGGAATGTGACAATGTGAATAAAAAGGCCACATGCTCTTCTAACTCGGATCAGGACCCTCCCCCACCAAGTGATCTTGTTAGGAACTTTTATTTTGGAATGTGAAACACACAGGGTAATAAAAATTGGGAAAACAGAAAAATGCCATATGAGAAATTATATTATGTTTTATTAAATCCAAATCTTAAAATATCTGATGGTACCTTGAGAAATCAATACCATTATATTCTTTTTTAATAATATTCTTTGCCCTGGGATAGTTAACTGTATTTACTGTTATTTCTCCACATAAGGAAAAAAAAAAAGCCATGAGGGCTAGTATTAGAGATGTCTTCAGTTGAATAAATCTTCTGAAAAGTGCAGAGTTGATTTATAACTTCATTTGAGCCATTTGCTTTACTGATGATTTTTTTTCTTTTTCAATCCAGCGTGGTAAAGCACTGTCAGAGAAAACAAACGACTCAGCCCCTGTGTGTTGTATCGGTTGTAGTTTATCTATAGTCCTTCATGTTCTTCCCCTGTGCACATCTAACAATGTCCTCTCAAGGTCAGGAAGAATGAGCACACTCTGTTGAGCAAATTGGGAATAAAACCAGGAAAGATTTGCAGAAAGGGTCACAAAAGTAAAGCCATCTCCTGCTCCCACACCATCTTGCCTTTAGGCTTCTCCTATTGGTCCATGGTTAATGAGTTGAGATGTATTCAACTCATTGACATTGGCATATCTTGGATATCATTTAATGGTTGGAATCTAATCTGTTTCTATAAACAATAATGAAGGTGATTGTGATCTGATGACTTTTTCAAAAGCCAAGAAAGTACCAAAACGGTATAATTAAAAACAGACTGTCTTCCTATTGTTTGAGTCACTCCCAGTTGACAGATAGACAAATGACAAGCTAAAGAAATTGATGAGACACCTGCTGACTATTCCTATACAAGAAAGGATTGATATATTGTGGGATCAAAGGTCTTAACATTTGGGGGCACCTCACGAAGAAAAAAAAATGACAAAGTAACACATAAAAAATTGTATTAAAAAGGCTCTTAGAAAATGAAAAAAAGAAAAGGAAACAAATTACAAATGTAAAAATGCAGGTAGATACCACCACCATCACAAAATTCAGAAAAATAACAATAGTCTTACGAATAAACACGGGTTTTTTTTCCCCATTACATATATCCAATTCCAAGTGCCATAGGGCACTTTTATATAGTAAGCTAACTATTGTCCTGCAAATTCACATCATGACAGTGCGTGGCCACGGTGAGCAGTTAGGAATGCCATTGACAATGGTTGCTATGCTTAACAATACCCTTAACTATTCACAAAAGGGATAAAAGGGACTGCAGAGCTCATAAACTCTCTCACTGTCCCCAAACAAAATGTGTTCTCCTTTCAAGTCCCTCTTAGCCACATCATAAATTTGCCAGTGGCTACTAAAATGCCCTCTCACAGGAGGTAGAGTATGACAAGGGGGTTGGAGTGGAACGAGGGAACAGACCAAAATTCTGTGATTCTGTGTACTATGATTGAAAATTTTATAAAGGAATATGAACAAATTGATGCTGGTCCTGGAATTGGACCTGGAAAGAACCCAAGCAAGTGAGAAGCCCTGAGGCTTGACGTTAGTTGGAATCAAATCAAATCCAGTCCAAGTAATTTGTGCATGGCTACGAATGTGACTATAAAGTTTCAGTTAATGGTCTGAGAACTTATATGGATAAAGTGGGGGAATGTATGAGGCGCCTGAAGGAGTGGAAGGGAGTCCATTCATCCTCAAATTTTGATCTATGTGAATATGGTGTCTCTTCAAAACATAAGTAAATTATTTTTATTTTATAATTTGTATTCATTTTTATTGAAATGAGTGAAAGTAAATTATTTTTAAATAATAATTTAAAAGAAATCTGAGACATGATTCGTACTCTTAGCTTGGTTAACCTCCTTCAAATTATGCTGAAGTAGAACAAGGAAAAAATAACTGAGAGGTTCTAGAACCCTTAGGAGATGGCCATGCAGATTCTGATCTCCATGAAAATATCTGAGCAGCTCAATTCAGGTTTAGTTCTCAGATGCAGGATGAGAGATGAGGCCAAACAGACAATTAGAAGAACAGGCAGGAGGCATGGCATCAGCAGATCAACCCGTTTACAAAAGTCCATTTATAAACTCTCCTGTAGATGAGGGCAAAGCCCCGGACAAACCACCTCTAGGGCTAAGCAGAAGTCTAGGAACTGGAAGGCCCAGTAAGGATCAGTTGTATAGGCTGGACAAAGGCGACCACAGCAGGAAATCTGCCTCCTAGCAGACAGTCACGTGGCCCCCACTCGCCCCACACTCACTGCATAGTACAAGTGGCCAACCACAGGGAGAATTGGTACCAGAGGAAGGAGGCCCAGACGCCGGTCACTGTCAGCCAATATGCAGAGGCAGGCATAGGTTCACCAAGCTTTATTGTCAGAAGGCTGGGATTCTGGAGAACAGTGAGAATAACCTCCCCAAGACTGTTCCGTTCTACCCTTTCCAAACTCACAGTTTTATATGTAAAAGTTCAAAGCAGAGACCACATTAACCCTTATTTTAAGTAATAATCAGCATAACCTAGTGACCTATTACAACATTCCAATTCCAGAGTTAATCTCCTAAATCAATCCACCTAAGCTACTCAAGATAGGTGTTTTTGGGGTGGGAGCTAAACTGACAAAATGGTAAGAATGGGAGATGGGGGTGAAGGATGGGCAGGACGTAAACCAACCAGACCGGTGGTGTCCCGTCCGCCCCAGCCTGACCCCTTCTTATTCTCACTACATGTGCTTTCAACAGCATTAGGCCGTACATGGGTGACAGGCTTTCCCTTCTGCCCTTTATGAGCCCCTGAGCTACACAATCTGTGAACATAACAGAGAGTTGTCATTTTCGGTCACTACTTTTGGGCAGTTTGTGACACAGCATGGTAACTGGATGACTATTCTCCATTTGTTTCTGAAGCAAGATACTAGGTACTTTGAGAATCAATTGCTTTTAACCAAGTTTGAACTTTTTTATACAAGGGACTGAATGGATTCCCTCAGTGTGTTATGGCATGTTGTTGGGCAAGTGGCCTGAGAGGGATAAAACCCTCAGGGACCAGCCTTGCTCTACCTCCAAGAAGCAAAGTGCACACCAGTCCCCCCGTACACTGCGTTCCAGCAGAGTGCATGCCACATGAATGGATCAACAAGCTGTGGTATATGTATACATGGAGTATTATTCAGCCATTAAAAAGGATGGAGGCTTTGCATCTTTTAAATTTACCTGGATGGACCTGAAATACATTCTTCCTAGTAAAGTATCACAAGAATAGAAAAATGAATATCCACTGTTCTCCATACTAATGTGAGATCAATATATGAACAATTACATTTTCCTAAGAACAATAAAACACTATTATAGTCCAGTTTAGGGGTAGAGGGAAGCAGGAGGCGGGAGGATATTTGGCAGGTGGGAGAGCATGAGGTGGGATCTCACCTAATGTGCACATTGTGAGTCTGTATAACACACCCCTTGGGGGAGGGGAACTTCTACAGATGGAAATTTACCCTGGAAGTGACAATAATGTAACCTACATAGTGTATCCTCATATTAATTTGAATAAAGTTTAAAAACAAACAAACAGGTAACAAACCAAAAAAAAAGGGTTCATTGAATCATTTGCTCTGCTTTTTACAACAGGAGAGATGGTAATTCCCTTTTCAACACACATACACACATGCAGTTTTTATCTGGTAATTAATGCAGAAATTATACCCTATCTATATCACTTTCTTATTCTACTCACATCCCCTCCTCCTCCTCAGGGTAATTTCAGGCACTCCAGCAAAAAGAAATTTTAAAAACAACAAGGAGAAATGTTTATTGTAGACCCTAGTGGGCCAAACTAGCCTTAAAATTAATGAAAATCTCATTCTATTTCGTTGGCAACAATTCTATTTTCAAAGGAAATCTGTTAAGGATAAAAAATTTAAAAAAGACAATAAACAAAAAGCGAAAAAAGAGAAAGAAAGAAAAGTTCCCCAGGGAGTGTGAGAGAATTTCCCCCTTGGAGAGAGCCGCCCTCTGAAAACCAAAGGCCACTCGTGGGGTTTTCTGAGCCTCACTGGAGGGTGGAGAAAGGAGAGATCAAGAGCTGCTCTTGCTTCAGACGGACCAGCTGCCAAGAGGAAGCTGTGGGTGGCGGGTTTGCTGGGTCAGCCTTCTCAGAAAAGTCGTTCCTCAAGTCTGCAGGTGCCTGGAAGTCATGTGAAGGTTATTTCCTTGTGTCCATCTGAAGACTTTGGAATCAAGAGCAGATCTCTGTCCCCCATCCGTCCCCCACCCCCACCCCACCCCCCTCTGAAACCCAGCGCCTTCTTATCATGTTTGCCCTGTTTGGGGACTTTTTGCCTAAGAAAAAATTTTCTCTTGAGAAAACACACAAAGATACCGCCCTCTGAAATGCCAAATATATTTTAGTGAAGAGCTAGTGTGGGAACATTCCTTGGAAACTTAGAACCTAAGCATCACTGGAAAATAGAGCATGCTTGTGATTTTCACCTGTAACCTTCTATGCTGGTTCACTTTAAATCCTCTATTATCTCATTAGAAAAAGCTTATTCTTGTGGTTTCATCTAATTTTCTGAAACAGCATCACATATTTGTTGTGTTTAGTCCTCTTTGTCCGTAGTCTGTGAAAATGGAAAGACTCTTATGTCTAAAGTAGTCAAAACCACCCAGACTAGACCAGAGATTTGACTTCCCAAGCAGTAAAGCCCAGACGACTCTTCAAAAGAATGATTCTGTGCCCCTCTCTGAGGCCCACCCCAGAAGGCAAGTCTCACGTGTCCTTCAGGCTTCTGAACCCAAGCCCTTTCCGTGTCCTGGCTCCTTCCTCACTGCCCTCCTCTCCTGTTATAAGACTTCTTTTGTCTCTTCCCATATCTCATCTTCTCCATGCCTATCAGGCTGAGATCAGCCACTTATAAGTTGATTTTAATTTGAATTCCTATATTCACATTCTATATAAGGAAGGAGGATATCACTCCCTTACTTAGAAGATTCTAGATACTTCCCATTTGTATGATCAGTAAGGGAGGCTTAAGAGGAAGCCTCACACCATAGAAACATTTGCTCACTTGGCCTAAACATAAGACAGATCTTGACTAAGATAAAACATGGGATACATGTTTTATCCTAGTAAAGAGAGTTTGAAAATGTATTCCTCTCTCTGCCCTGTATCCTTCCTCAGCATCAACAGCCAAGTTGTTTACAACAGCCAGCGAACTTGTCTTAACATCCTGTTTTCATGACACACTTGGGCTTGTTGCTTTCTCTGTTAATTCCTGATTCTCTTTATGCCAGTTGGAAATCCTGCTGCCACGAAGACTAAAAATGATTTAAAAAAAAAATCCCTCTCTCCCTTCCCAAATGGCATCTCAGCACAGCCTGTTTGGTGTTTTCTCATCGATTCTTATCTGCCATCAGGGATGGGGGGGTCTTTGTCTGGAATCCCCTCTCTAATTCATTCCCCTTTTCTACCTCTCCCCAGCTTGATCCCAGCCAGAGGGCAGAAATTTCTGCAGAAATCCTCTGGGCCCACAGAAGTTAGTCCTAAGCCAAATTATGAGCTCTCCAGGGTCATATCTTGGCCTTCTCATCCCCCTTGAGATTCTTCTTCCAGTTGGAAAATGATGCAGGCATATTGTGTAGGCACCCAAGGATTCTCTTTCATTCGAGTTTTGGATTACTAATTTAACAATACAGCAGGACAGGCAGAACAGGAAATAAACTCTTGATTTTTCTTAATTATCTCCAAAGTATTTTTCTCCATCTCCAATTTGTTGTCCTGGTTTGGGCCTTCCTCATTTCTTTATCTGGACATTAACTTCCTGAGAGGTCTCCATGCCTCCCTGTGCATATTTCACATGACCACCATGTAATCTAACACAAATCCAAGTCCAATTATTAGTGAATCTCCTGCTTTACAGGAGAAAATCTGAGAACGAGACCATGGCACCCTGTTCCTTGGGTACTATCTCCTGCTCCGCCCCAAGTCACACCTCAGGCTACAGCAACTAACTACATGGGACCATGTTTCTCGACAGATCCATGAGTTTCTCTTGTCCTTGCATCCTCCTTCTAGAATGGCATTCCCTAGTTTCTTTCCTAGAAAACTTCCATTTATCCCTCAGAGCTAAGGATAGAGATTCCACTCAGGCCTCATTTAATTCAGAAAAAAGGATGTGTGCACACCCAACACATCCTGCATGTAACACCTACATCATACTTACTACTTAATATTTGTATTAAATTGATATTGGGGGAGTGCCTGTATCTCAGTGGTTAGAGCACCAGCCCCATGTAGCAGAGGTGGCAGGTTCAAACCCAGCCTGGGCCTGCTATGCTAAAATACAAAAATAGCTGGACATTATGGCAGGCACCTGTAGTCCCAGCTACTTGGGAGGATAAATAAATAAATAAATGAATAAATAAAATGATATTTTCCATTACAAAATGTATTTATTGTAAGAAATTTGGAAAATACAAATTTATACATATATATTTATATATTTGTAAGAAATTTGGAAAATACAAATATATAATATGTATATAGGCATAGAAAAGGCAAAGAAAATCATCCAGAGGAAACAGGAAAATCTACTAACATTTGGAGGTGTATTTTCCAATCTTTGATTCTGCACATATATTCATATTTTTCTCTCTCTTGTTCCTTCTCACACAACATATCTACAGAAGCACAAACGTAGGTATTCCCAGTGTAGTGTAGTTTTTAACTTTACTTTCATTTTTCATTTAAAAACATCTTATGAGTTTTCAGAGACTGAAGCTCCCTGAGGGACAGGAAAGGTGTGTGGGTGGGTATAATACAAATGTATAATACATATTTAGAATTTATGTAACCAAAATGGTTGTACTCTCATAATATTCTAAAATTTAAAACAATAAAATAAAGATATTTCAACTGAATGAATAATATATAATGAACTCTTACTAATTATTTATCAAACTGATTTATTCATGGAAGTGAAAGAGAGAAAGAATATGAGATGAACCAGAGCACGTGACGGGTAATGAGATCCGGAGTCATAAATGCACAGTTCACGTAAGGTGCTCTTTTCTTTTGAAGTTGTCATCTACTGTGTATTTGATTCTCACGATAGCCTTCCGAAGTAGCTAGAGCAGTCATTTACAAATCAGGAAAGTGAAACTCAGGAAGGTTAAGTGATTTGCCCTGGCATGTGCACTTTCTAAGTGGCAGAACTAGTTTTTGGATTCAATAAAGTATGTATTCAAATTCATATTACTCCTCACAGCTTCTGGAAAAGGAAGGGCAGGAACCAAATTCCTGCTGAGGCCTGGAAACCTATAGTGAAACCACACTGGCTGGTGCGATGCCAGCCACACAATGGGTGCTGAGTGAGTGACTGTTGAACTGAACCCAGAAGCAGAGTGAGGAAGAAAGGACAAGACAGTACCAGGGTAGGGCCTCTTTCTGCTTGGATTCGTCCTCACCATGCTTGTCTAATCTCCTCAAAAAGACTCCTAATTGATCTGCCTCTTTTTCATCTTTTCTCCCTAAATGCAAACTGATCGTGACAAATAATTTATTGGTTCCATTTGCTCTCCAGAAAATGTTCAATATATTATCCTGGCTTCAAATATGTTCATGATGGAACACACGTCTTCATATTTACTTCTCATTTCTCTTCTTCTTGCTCTTGCCATTTAGACATATTGAACACTTCTAAATTCCCGAATGTGCTGGAACGTTCTTTCCTCTTACTTCGTGCTTGTCCCAGATAACTGTTACTTTGATCATTATTTTTACTAATTATATTAATGTTCTATTGTTTTGTAACAACAAATGTAGCAGTTTTGTTGTCTCATTCTTTCTATGGGTTAGAAGTCTGGCACAGTGTGATTGGATTATTTGTTAGGGTCTTATGAAGCTAAAATCAAGGCATTGATCAGAATTGCAATTCTCATTGGCGGCTTAGGATCCTCTCCCAGATCACCAGTTGCTAGGTGAATTTAGTTCCTTGTGGTTGTAAGACTGTGGTTTCCATTTCCTTATCTCCTGATGCCAAGAATGGAGCATCAAATTCCTGTGCTTTGAATCTCTGATTTTTGCTTCTGCCTTTGAGAGGGCTCCTATGATTATATTAGACTCCCTTGGATAATCCTGGCTACTCTCTTTTTTTCCTTTTTCTTTTTTTATTTCCATGAAATTTTTTGCATTTTTTAATTTCAAAATAATATGGGGGAACAAATTTTCAGCTACTCTCTTTGAGGTCCACTGCTTTATAAAGTTAATTACTTCTAAACCCTTTGTAACTTAACATATCCTATTCATGGGTGTAAACACAAGATCACCAAGAACTGAAATTCTGCCAACTCACTAATCACCTCAAGTTTGGCTTGGATATCCTCCTTATAAGATTCACAGTCATTTATTTCTCTGCCTTCTTTTCTAGAGTATAAGCTCCATGAAGGCAGTGGCTGTGTGTTTACACATCAGTGATACATTGGAGCTGACTTGTGCCAACTAACAAGTGCCTGTTACTAAATTTTCAGGAATCTTCCAATCCATTTGTTAAACATAGCTATTACTAAAAATTTACAATGAAGTACATTATTTTTTCAAAAAGTAATAATTACCCAGTACTCATCATTTCTTATTTATCGTACTAAGATCTATTCTTCTGATGTCATTTTTCCTTGACTGTGTCCCTATGGTAGAAATACTATTTATTGATGCCCTACTGTGTGTGTCTTCTCAGCCCCCAGTTCTGTGCTGCTGCTACATTAACAGCTTGAAATTGACAGCAGCAGGTGCATTTATAGCACAGAAATCAGCAAACACTAGTTGACTACTTGATTTATTGTTTAGTTGACTATGTAGTCTTAAGAAAATCATGGTGCTACAGACACATGAAAAAATGCTCACCATTCTTAATCATCAGAGAAATGCAAATCAAAACTACTTTGAGATATCACCTAACTCCAGTAAGATTAGCCCACATAAAATCCCAAAACCAGAGATGTTGGCGTGGATGTGGAGAAAAGGGAACACTTCTACACTGCTGGTTGAAATGCACACTAATACGTTCCTTTTGGAAGGATGTTTGGAGAGTACTTAGAGATCTAAAAATAGACCTTCCTGGGGGCAGCTCCTATGGCTCAAAGGAGTAGGGCGCTGGCCCCATATAACAGAGGTGGCAGGTTCAAACCCAGCCCGGACAGAAAATGCAAAAAAAAGAAAAGCTTCTATTGATATTAAAAATAGACCTTCCATTTGGCCCTATAATTCTTTTACTAGAAGACCAAAAATCACATTATGACAAAGATATCTGTACCAGAATGTTTATTGCAGCCCAATTCATAATTGCTAAGTCATGGAAGAAGTCCAAGTGCCCATCAACCCACGAATGGATTAATAAATTGTGGTACATGTATACCATGGAATACTATGCAGCCTTAAAGAAAGATGGAGACTTTACCTCTTTCA
>CAUYRH010091557.1:0-26689 GCA_963574655.1 Perodicticus potto | reverse complement strand
GAGGATAAAAGAGATGTGGGACAGCCTTCACTGCCTAGCCATGGCTTCTTCTAACTGCCCATCCTGTGACAACAGGGGTCCTCTCCTATTTCAATCATTCATTCATTTTTTTTATTTTTTGAGACATGGTCTTGCTTTGTCGCTGGGGTTAGAGTGCAGCTGCATCATCACAGCTCAATGTAGCCCCAAACTCCGGGGCTCAAGCAATGTTCCTGCCTCAGGCTGGGCACCTGTAGCACAGTGGTTATAGCACCAGCCACATGCACCAAGGCTGGCGGGTTTGAACCTGGCCCCAGCCAGCTAAAAACAACAATGACAACTGCAACAACAAAAAAAATAGCTGGGCCTTGTAGCCAGTGCCTGTAGTCCCAGCTACTTGGCAGGCTGAGGCAAGAGAATTGCTTAAGCCCAAGAGTTTGAGGTTGTTATGAGCTGTGACACCACGGCAGTCTATCCAGGGCAACACAGGGAGACTGTCTCAAAATGAAAGAAAAAAAAAATTCCTGCCTCAGCCTCCCGAGTATCCGGGACTAATAGGCACATACCACCACATCCAATGAATTTTTCCATTTTTTTCAGAGACAGGCTTTCGCTGTGTTGCTCAACCTGGTCTCAAACTCCTGCCTCAAGTGATCCTCCTGCCTCCTCAAGTGCTAGGATTATAGGCACAAAACACCACACCCAGCCCCTTCCCTATTTCCTTAGTTACTCTCCACCATGCCCCGTACCAGGACATTGACACATAGTGGTAACCAGTAAAAATTTTGCTGACATACAGAAGACAAAAAATTTAATGTCATATATATATTTTGTTTCCATTAGTAAAAACACATGACCGGTACCTTTTAGTTCCCTTGCTACCACATGTAGAAATAAAAAAATAGATAATGTGGAAGAATACATTCTGTTTACAGGATTACGGTACAGGTAGCATTAACCAGCTGCAATGGGGACAAAGTATTTTCTCAATCTAAAAAAGAGATGAATCAGCTTTCAGCTGTTATCCCTGTTGAGAATCTTTATACTTAATATCATCACCATCATCACATCATCAATTATGCACATTAATGCCAGGATGCAATCCCTAGAGAACAATAGGATAATTAACCATAGTAAGTCATTCGTTCTCTTTAAACCCGTGTAAGAAGCAAAGGAAATTAATCATTTTGACTTTAGTGTCAGAAAATGGGACTGGCAAGAAAGGTTAGCTATGCCCCGGGGTCCCCTGTGGCAGGGCGCACGTGAGGAGCAGGTGTCTGTTCTCTGCTGACGACTCTCTCTACTGTAAACAATGACCCAATGTTCTCTGAAAAAGAAGTCAATCCCAAAGACTTACATGCAAATAAAAAGTCCATAATTTACTGTAACGGAAAAGACATTGACTAATAACTCAGGGGTGCTGGTTAAATTAGTGACCATTGGTGAAACCTCACGCTCCCTCCAACCTCTGCTTCTGTGTCTGTGGGAGCCATTCTTCTTCTCTGCCCCAACTTCAAGAGCTTCCTGTCTTCTACATAAGAATGAAATTTTGACTCAGAAAGCGTGCAGAGTACTACCGTAGGCTATCCTGGAATTACATGATCGGATAACCAACAAGGCACCCACTGAGGACTCCTGGGCACAGCACCCTCACATCACGCCCTGATGCAGGGATGCCTAAAGGAAAACAGAAGCCAGGTGCTATAGGGTCTTTCATCTTCAGCAAGCAGGAGCTACACTGGCTGATTTCAAAAGCAAATATTGAAAATAAGGATCATGTATAAAAATGTTATTTGCAAAATGCACGACATTCTAAAATGCTTCTTATCCATCTAGATATAGTCCTGCTGTGCTGGGGAGACAATAGTGCTTCTCAGTCAGCGCAGACGCAGGGCCAACTCAGTGGTCTGCAGAGCCTGTACGGCTCTGGACTCTGACCCTCAGAGATGGGAGCAGAGCCTGCGCTTCAGCACACTACCAAAAGGACACCTCTGCACACTTAAGCTAAAGCCCTGGTTACACACGTCTGCTGTGACGGATTTCCAGATTAAACTGAATGCCATTTTCAGAAAAGCAAACATTCCATTTTGAATTTTATTCCCAATAGTAAATATGAAGAGACATGTCGTGGACTCATGATGGTTTTACTTGGGATTTTTCAACGTAAAATGCTGCCAATAGAAATCGGGACTCTTGAGTGCGCATAAAACCTTTTGGTTTTACACTTTCTGTGTGGTGTTTGATAAACTATGAGATATTCAATACTTTATTAAAAAACAGGTTTTGTATTTGAAGATTTTGCCCAACTACAGGCTAACGTAAGTGTTCCAAGCGTGTATTAGGGAGGCGAGACTACGCTCTGACACTTGGGTAATTCAGGTGTACCAAGTCACGGCATCATCAACTAATGATGGGTTTATCGGGATGTGACCCCACTGTAAGTCAGGGAGCGCACGTGTTAGGATTGTAGGAATACACTGTCAGTTTCTTGAGGGTCGTTATTTCAATAAATAATTTAACAAATTAAAATAGGTTGGGTATAGTAGTTGATACAGGTAATCCTAGCAGTCTGGGAGGTCAAGGCAGGAGATTGCTTGAGGTCAGGAGTTGGAGCCCAGCCTAAGCAAGAGTAAGACCCTATCTCTACAAAAAATAGAAAAGTTAGCCAGGCATGGTGGCACGCACCTGTAGTCCCCAGCTAGTCAGCAGGCTGAGGCAGGAAGATTCCTTGAGCCCATGAGTTTGAGGTTGCAGTGTGCTGTGATCACACCACTGTACTTTAGCCTGGGTGACAGAGCAAGACCCTGTCTCGAAAAACAAAAACCAAAAACCAAAAACCAAAAACCAAAAACAAAAAAGGAAAAGAAAAGAAAGAAAAACACAAGTAAAAAAGAAACTCAAATTCTCAAATTGCCTTTTAAGAAATGAATTAAAAACTCGTATAATTTTACCAACTTATAAAATAGTACTAATTTAATATCTCATTTTTATTTCACATACCATGACCCCATTTCCTTACCCAAAGATAAATATCATAAATAAATAAGCAATTATTAGGCAGAACTACAACAACAGCACCACTGCGGGAAGGCTGGGACCCTTAATGAAGATGTGCTCTCCTACACTAACGCTCCTCATCTCCTTTTGTCCGACCAAACCTGTCACTCATTCATGAACGCTAGGGTTGGCAGTCAGAAGTGGCTGAAGTGCACCAAAACACATCAAAAAACAAAACGTACCTAAAACCCTGTACTTTAGTTTTGGAAATGAAAGGCTAGAGAATAATTTTTCTAGCCACCCTGTCATTCCAGGGTCTCTCATCTCTGTTTCTGACACTTGCTGCTGATGCTGCGGGACTTCCGTGAGACAGCGGCATTGCTCAATACTCCCTTTCCTCACTTAGGATTCAAGAAGAGTAAATGAAAACAAAGGCAAGTAGTGTAATGTAACACGATTCATAAAGTGACAGTCTCTTGGCATTTGTAAGAATACTTTTTGTACAGATGGTCTGAACATCTGTTCCATTCATCAAGGGGCCAACTGTGGCAGAATAAAGGTTTCAAAAATATGAGTATCTTTTGCTCTACACACTGCATTAAAAAGCCCCAAACCCAGAAATCTCAACAGAAGATTTTTCAGCACCATCTGACATGGTACAGAGCAGATTAGATGCAGATGACCCATGTTTACATTCTGGACACCTCAGCTCCATCTACCAAAAATTCTTTCTTCCAACTTGTTATTCCTAAAAAAGAAAAAACCCATCTCTTCTTTCCATACACCTGCCCTATGACTGGGACTTGCTTCCTTTTAGAGGATGAGCTGGTTCCCAGTGTGCAGTCAGGATGGCAACTGCTGCTCCTGCCGTGTCTGCATTCTCTAGGTCTGACCTCTAGCCACCTGAGCCACACATTTCAGCTCTTCATATTGTAGTGCAGAGATGAGCTGAGACTTCCGATGGTGGAAAAATTCAACCACATGGTAATGGGCTAAGTCACTTTGCCACGATAAATGATAAATTTTAAATATGAAATTCTTATTATTGTGTATTCAATTAAAATATGTATTAAAGCTGTTAACTTTTAAGTTACACAGTGATTCATACAGGAAAAACCAAATTATCTCAACAAAACATTTTAAAGACCAACTTCTATATTGTTTTAATATTTGTAACGGTGTTAGAATTCCCTAAAATCTGTATTTCACTGTCAGAAGAAGAATAAACCTCTTCTGATGCCTGTCCAAGGCAAAAAATAATAAAAAGAGTAATTTCTAAGTCTCTAGTTAAAAAGAAGAAAAAAAAGACTGGGATTCTCAAAACACACTTGCCTTGAGACAAAGCCACGGCCTCAATAACAAACACATATAAATAACTGGGACATCAGGCCCTAAGTGGAGACCATCCAGAACTCTCTCCCAGTATGAAAGGAGTTCCGTAGAAGCAAGACTTAAGTCTTCACGAGGCTGCCCCCAGCCAGGAGCTCCCTCTACGATTATATGTGCTACATACCCGGTGATCATCCGCGTGGTCATGGAAGAGATCAGAAACCAAAGATGTCTCAGAAACCTGGCATTGAAGGCTAAACTATAGAGAAGCCTAAAAAGGAACGGGGGAAAAATGAAGAATAAGCTGAAGAAGCAATTGTTCACGCAATACATTTCTTAAAAAAAAAAAAAAGAAAGAAAGAAAAACATGGTGCCCTGAGCATAAATGGGTGATATTGTGTTCTAAATCTCTGCCCTTGGGGGGAGGACGGCCTCTCTACACCACAAAAGGCCTGCCTCCCCCAAGGGCAGACCAGACGTGGCAGCAGCCTGTGCAAGAAGACGAGGGCACAGGCTGTCCCCAGCACAAGCCCCTCTTCTGATCACATACAGTGATTGATACATTAATATAGTGCCATGTATAAAAACAGCACTGATACTACTACTGATAACATACTTCCAAAATTTCTGAGATATTTAATGACTGACTGTAAGCCATACTTACTGAAATAAACACAAAAATATTAACATCTCAAAAATAATTTTTTAATTATTTTTATTTTTTTGAGACAGAGCCTCAAGTTTTCGCCCTGGATAGAGTGCCGTGGCATCACAGCTCACAGCAACCTCCAACTCCTGGGCTCAAGTGGGTCTCCTGCCTCCACCTCCCAAGTAGCTGGGACTACAGGAGCCCGCCACAACGGCTGGCTATTTTTTGGTTGCAGCCGTCATTGTTTGTCAGGCCTGGGCTGGATTCGAATCCGCCTGTTCAGGTGTATGTGGCTGGCGCCTTAGCTGCTTGAGCCACAGGCGCTGAGCCTCAAAAAGAATTTAAATCTAAAAGCTACATATATGTATATATATTTATTGAGACACTGTCTCTCCGTTGCACCAGGCATCATCAGAGCTCACAGCACCCTCAAAGTCCTGGGTTTAAGCGATCTTCCTGCCTCAGCCTCCCGAGTAGATGGGACTACAGGAACCCGCCACATTGCCCACCTAAATTTTTCTATTTTAGCAGAGACAGGGATCCTCCTGCCTCAGCCTCCCAGACTACTGGGATTACGAGACATGAGACACCATGCCGGCTTAAAAACGTATTTTAAGGATCCTTAAAAACTCTTTTATAATATCAAATTGATTTTCTTAAAAAGACTAAAGAGTTTTTGTTGTTGCAGTTTAGCAGGGGCCAGGTTTGAACCCACCACCCTCGGTGTATGGGGTTGGTGCCCTACTCACTGAGCCACAGGCACCGCCCAAGAATGAAGAGTTTGTTAAGGAGGCTAAATCACAATTTTTTTTAAAAAAGGCTTAGGATGGTAGGAAAAGCTTTTAAGAAAGGAATGTGATTTTACTAGAAACATTCCAGAGGAACAAGAAAGGAAAACAACAAAAACAAAGCTGGGGACAGAAACGGTGGCTCACCGCCAATACGGCAAACAGAAAAACAAGCCCTGCAGTCCAGAGATCTGACATTGCTGTGAGCTGTGACCGCATCACTGCACTCTAGCCAGAGTGAAAGAATAAGACTTTGTATCAAGGAAAAAGAATGTAATAGGAATAATCTTGGATAAAAACTTTAAAGATCCCAGCTACCTAGTAGGCTGAGGCAAGAGAATCGCCTAAGCCCAGGAGCTGGAGGTTGCTGTGAGCTGTGACACTACAGCACTCTACCGAGGGCGACAAAATGAGACTCTATCTCTTAAAAAAAAAACAAAAACAAAAACAAAAAACTTCAAAGACATTTTAAGACAGAATTCCATACTTTTACTTAAATACCAACATTTGTAATCTTACATGCTTTTTGTGGGAAGCTGAATCTAACACAGAATGTCTGAATTTTCAAGTCTTAAGCTGTTTCTCATTCCTTTCAGGAGAAATAGCATTAACAGCAAAGTGACAAACTGACTAAATAAAAACACTATGTAGTGTGTACCCACAATTCTAAATTTATTTCCTGTTGATATATTATATGGAGTATGTGTGTGTGCTGTGTTTGTGTAAACATACATACACACACACACACACACACACACACACTTTTTTTTGTTTTGGTTTTTTTTGTAGAGACAGAGTCTTACTTTATTGCCCTTGGTAGAGTATCGTGGAGTCACACAGCTCACAGCAACCTCCAGCTCCTGGGCTTAGGCAATTCTCTTGCCTCAGCCTCCCGAGTAGCTGGGACTACAGGCGCCTGCCACAACGCCCGGCTATTTTTCTGTTTTGCAGTTCAGTCGAGGCTGGGTTTGAACTCACTACCTTCGGTATATGGGGCCAGCACCCTACTCGATGAGCCACAGGCATTGCCCATTTTTTTTTTCTTGTTTTGGGGACAGTCTCACTGCTGCCCTTAGTAGAATGCTGTGGCATCATAGCGCACAGCAACCTCAAACCCTTGGCCTCAAGTGATCCTCCTGCCTCAGCCTCCCAAGTAGCTGGGACCACAGGTACCTGCCATAATACCTGGCTATTTGTAGAGACAGGGTCTCTCTCTGGCTCAGGCTGGTCTCGAAATCCTAAGCTCAAGTGACCTGTCTACCTCAGCCTCCCAGAGTGCTAGTATTATAGGCGTGAGCCGTCATGCCTGGCCTATTAAATATATATATATATATATATATATATATATCTTTTTTTGTAGAGACAGGGTCTCACTTTATCGCCCCCAGTAGAGTGCCATGGCATCACACAGCTCACAGCAACCTCCAACTCCTGGGCTTAGACGATTCTCTTGCCTCAGCCTCCTGAGTAGCTGGGACTATAGGAGCCCACCACAACTCCCGGCTATTTTTCTGTTTTGCAGTTCGGCCGAGGCTGTGTTTGAAGCTGCCACCTTCGGTATATGGGGCTGGCGCCCCACTTGACGAGCCACAGGTGCCACCCTAATTATATTTTAATATACTGAATTTTGCAAGTATGTTCATTTAAATGACCACAGTAGAAGAGAAATAATAGGGCTTAGATAAATGAGGCACTTTTCGATACAAAATCTCAAATTTGACTAAGTGAGTAATTTTCTACATTCAAACCAAAATATTAGATGCTCTGTTCTCCACCAGCATTTTCTGAGTACACAGTAACAACTACAGAGCCTGGTTTAAAAAGGACTCCATTCTTATTTCAGTGTGGTGCATTTGAGATGCCTGGACACTATTAAGGGCACAATCACTGAAGAACTAGTGCAAGTATGAAAGAATATGAGAACGATACCTAGAATCATGAAATCCTAGTCTAGAAAGAATGGATTACATCACTGAGTCCAACTCATCTCCCAAGCCATGTAAAAACAATCCGTGTCAGAAAATAAAGGGGTTAGGTTACAATAACTACAAGGTCTTTGTATAGCTTAAAAATATAATGATTTTATGAAAATGTGTGATGTTTGTCACAAACACATGTCGTGACAAAATCCTGACAACACTATCCTAATTCCACAAAAAACTCGAGCTCAGCAAGTCTCAAAATTACATGGAAATTTAAAAAAACGGCCAGACATGGTGGCTCATGCCTGTAATCCTAGCACTTTGGAGGCCGAGACTGACAGACTCCTTGAGTTCATGAGTTCAAGATCAGCCTGACCAACAGCAAGACCCTGTCTCTACTAAAAACAGAAAACAAGTCAAGCATTGTGGCAGGAGCATGTAGTCCCAGCTACTCGGGAGGCTGAGGCAAGTGGATTGCTTAAACTCCAGAGTTTGAGGTTGCTCTGAGCTGTGATGCCACAGCACTCTACTTAGGGTGACAATGAGATTCTGTCTTAAAAAAAATTTTAGTGGGATTATGAAAAAATAGTAACACAAGAATAGAAACAACTAACCCGTTTTAGGTATGCTGCCTTCCCATCATTAGTGTTCAAGCAAGTTTCAACCGAAAATTCACTTTAAAAAAGACTATAACATTGTCAATAGTACAGAGCTATAGTCAAAATAATAATATACACCTTATCTCTGAGAAACTTAAAATGTTTACCATATGCCTAATGTATAAAGAGTGCTGAGATTTTTCCTGCCTCTGTAGTTTTCTGTGCTAAAGACTTGCCGACAGCAAGACGCAACTGTGGGACCGTTTGTACCCGACGTGGAAAACGCCAGGAGGGAGGCTGCTTGGTTTTATTTCTCTTCCATCAAGAAACTTAGGTCTACATTAAACATATATTACCAAGCATAATTCTGCATATTTTCAATAGGTATGTTTTTTGTTCTATTCTCTAAAAACAAAAACAAACACAGCAGAAGAACATTCATCTCGTTGACCTAGAATTGCTGGGATATAGAATTTCTCTTACTATATAAACCCATCCAGATAGTGTGGGTATGTGTAACAAAAATGAGTTATTCCTGCATTCTCTGGTAACAGAACTTTCCACTAAGATTATAATTAATATATTTCCACAAGTATATATGTATTTCCGAAACATTCTAATGGCTACACACTTCCAAAGTTGTAGTTCAAGCTTTGAAATAATTATCTTTTCGAAATTAACCACTCTGGCTCGGCGCCTATGGCTCAACGGGCTAAGGCGCCAGCCACGTACACCTGAGCAGGCGGGTTCGAATCCAGCCAGGAGCCCGCCAAACAACAATGACGGCTGCAACCAAAAAATGGCTGGGTGTTGTGGCGGGCACCTGTAGTCCCAGCTACTTGGGAGGCGGAGACAAGAGACTCGCTTGAGCCCAGGAATTGGAGGTTGCTGTGAGCTGTGATGCCACAGCACTCTATCCAGGGTGACAGCTTGAGGCTGTCTCAAAAAAAAAAAAAAACAAAATTAACCACTCAATAAGGAATAATAAAAACAAACTGAACTTTTAAAAATAAATTACTAAAATAATTACTAAATTATTTAGTTTGGGGATCTACTTAATAAAAAGGTGAAGTGACATAATCTTTTTCCATATACTGGATAGATTATACATTATCCATTAAGCTTCATTTAGTTGTAATGGCCTTATGAGCTAATTAGTCAAGAGTCACATTTTCCACCAGGTTATAAATTCAGGCCCGTTTTCTATAGGGACTGTTAAGTTATTGAAAGAGAACACAATGAAGGCACCAGGCAGTCCAGGTGTCCCAGGCACAAGAAGCCGCACGCGACATCTGTGCCCACCAACCCCACCAACTCTTCCAGCACAAGTATTACTTTGCTGGCAAAATCAATATTAAAATATGATATTTGCCTCTGAGATAATACAAGATTAAGAACAAATTCTAAATTTATTTAATGATGATAAAACTCATCAGACATGTTTCATCTTGGGGAAAGCTGCTAAAAGTTTTCTTTACAAATTAGGAGGTTAGAAGAGAAGCTTTACATATACAGCTGTGTTAAATTAACATCGTAGTACTAAAATCATAACCAGCTTAAATAAAAAGTTCGCCCTTTACTAGTAACTGATTTAATTAACTAAAAAAAAATATGATCTTGGCTCAGCGCCTGTGGCTCAAGCAGCTAAGGCACTAGCCACGTACACCTGAGCTGGCGGGTTCAAATCCATCTGGACCCGCCAAACAACAATGACGGCTGCAAACAAAAAATAACCAGGCGTTGTGGCGGGCGCCTGTAGTCCTGGCTACTTGGGAGGTGGAGGCAGGAGAATCGCTTGAGCCCAGGAATTGGAGGTTGCTGTGAGCTGTGATGCTTACCCAGGGCGACAGCTTGAGGCTCTGTCTCAAAAAATAAAAAAATAAAAAAATAAAAAAGATCTCTTTCATATTTAAAATAGGAGAGAGTAGCAGTCATTACAAGATTGTACTCAATGAACATTCATTTAACAAAATATTCATTACAACCTTTTACAGAGAGGTGGCCAACAGACAGACAATATTCTATAAATATGTTGTAAAATGTTGTAATGAATAATTTGTAAATAAAGGTTCATTCAGCTACAATTTCCCATTAATTATGTTGAAATTTCTAAAAGCTCATCAACTCCATTTGATCTTTAAGAAATAGACTGCCCATTTTAACAGGAATCAACAGCTGATTAAATCTGTCGATTATACAGAAAATAATCATTGGTAACAAAAGCAATCATGAAATTCTAGGCAAAAAAATAAATCTATGTATATATTAGTATTTTTCCCTCCAATTACATCCTCAATGTTTTTTCTAAAATATTATTTCCAAAATATTAAAAACACAAACCTGTTATTTTTTTCCAGTGAAGTCATTTTCATAGTCATTTTACCCTAAATTATTAAAGTGTCAAATACAATCCTGAGCATCCTCATGACCACTGCACACAGCTGGTGGTGCCTTAGGGTTTGATGTATTTACAGGAAAACTACAGGCAAATTATAGTATCAACCTCTGTGCTCTCTAAAACGCTACCTTCAAAATCCATTTCAAATCTTTAATCTGTCAATGAAGCAAAAGAGCCAAGCCCTGGAAGAACCATATGGAATGCCAGGTGAGGGGAGGGGAAGCCGTGCAGACAGAGAGTAGCACACACAGGCAGAGAGGCGTGCAGCACCAGACTGTGAACGACTCTGGGTGAAGAGAACGTACAGTTAACGTACAGTTAACACAGCTGCAGCAAAGAGTACTCCGTGGGAAGTGAGGAAGTTAACCAAATGCTTGACAACAAAGGACACAGCAAGAATCAATAATCTAAGGAAAGCAGATTTCTACCTGAAAGCAGAGGGGGCTCGCTGGGAGATGTTGGGTCGCATTTTCAACAATTCAGTTGGGCAAAACATGACGAACACAGCTGACACATGGTGGAGGAAAGACCACCCTGGGCCTGAACCCAGCACTATCTCAGAGACTCACTGAGGGCAGACAAGTTCCCTCTGTGCTATCCAGTAAGGCAGCCGCGGGACACGGGAAATGTAGCTGTGTGTGACAAAGGGCCTGAGTTTGGGCTTGTATTTAATTTAAAGCAAACATACCACGATTGGCACTGCAACTTCAGGCTGCAGGCACGCACACACCTAAGTGACTATGGTAGGACAGGAAAGAGAGGCGCCTGGAGAGGGGCTGGATTCAACCTCAGATGTACGAGGGGCCTGAGGACAGGTCCTGGAGGACAACTCCGAGTAAGCAGGTGAATATGACTCTGGAGCTCCAGGAGGTTACTAAGCCAAAGATGCTAACGTGAGCCACCAAAATATACCTGAAGCCACCTGCATGAAAGTTATCACTTGAGAGAAATGAAGGAAGGAATTATAAAGGTGAATAGAAAATGAAGCCTACAAGTTTAGGAAAGATTAAATGAGACAGAGAAAAAGAGGGACCCGTAAAGGGAACGGAGAAGGAGAAGTCCAAGTATTACAGAAAAATCCTGAGCGCACAGACGAAGGAGCACCCAGAAGGAGGGTGAGGAAGGAGGCCCTGCACGGAGCTGGACAGCCTCGGGTCCCGCAGGGCACCACAGTTCGTCTCACTGCCCAGCTGCCATTCCACAGACACTGAACAGCACTCACTAAAAATTCCAGTCTGCCAGAGTTAAAACACCCTTCAAATGGGCTGTTTTTACTATCTAACTTCCTCATTTTAGCCCTCTGGATGTTGGAATAGTGCATTCGTTTTCCCCTCGTATCATAATACAGCCAGTTAATATTCACATATACTCGTGCGTGTTCTTAGAGACAGGGAGTCGTCGTCTCTAACACGAAGCTGGGGAGCAGAGGTGAGGTCGCAGCTCACTGCAGCCCAACTACTGAGTTCATGCAACTCCCCACCTTGGTTGCCCAAGTGCCAGGATTAAAAGCGTGAGCCACTGTACCCAGCCTTATCTATATTTTAAAACAGGAAAAAAATACATTTTCTTAAGAAAAAAACATATAAGATCCAAAATTTATGAAGATGTCCATGTTTAACAGTAAGACATAAAAATTTCCTCAAAAAAGGAGCTGGCAACTCATTTTACTACTTAACTAATTTTCAAAAGTTAAGTCATTCATCTAATCCAAAATTCAAAGTGATATAAAAACAGTGTCATTAGAAGCCCTGGCTCCCCAGATGTGCAAGTGATCACTTTTATGAGTTTCTCTGTATACTTACTTTCAAGTTTCTTCATGCAAATACAAATATACACTCTTTTTTCCCCAGCCTTCTTACACCTCAAGTAGGTTATTGTAATATCGTTCTGTATTTTTCTTTTTTCATGTGAACATCTATCTTGGAAATCTTCCTATGGGCCTCCATATTCCTTTATATAGCCTAACAATCAACATTAAACAAATTAAAGTTGCAAATCTCAATTCTGAAAATTAGAGGGGCTAATATTAACCAGTGAGGAGCCAAGTGTGGGCTATCAGCCTGGGAACACACTATCATCATCTTTTAAATACTTTTTATAAAAATTGAAATTCAAAGTATAAAATCTACAACAGTTAAAGTATGATCACTGGCTCTTTCTAAATACTTAAAAGATAATATATTTAAACCAAAAATAAAATTCCTGGAGTAGTTTCTTAGAGGAAATAGGTGTTGTACTCATAAAATTAAGCCCACTTAGAAAGCTCCTGTACCCATTAAATACCTTTTGGAAGCAGTTCACTAGTTAAACCTCAGACCATGGCAGCAAGGCATTTAAACCCAGTAATTACTATCCAGAGCAATGGACTTTGTGCTCCAATAAAAGCAAGTGCCCTGGTTTGGCTGCTAGGATCTTCAGATCTCACATCCTGCCTAATGCAATTAGTCAACAAGGAGCTAATCGCCATGTCACTGATGCCCCACTTCCTCTAAAGGTAATAAACATCCGTGAGCTCAGACAGCACCTCATCAGTTGTCTGCATTAGTGTTTACAAGGCAATTTCAGCCAATGATGATACGTTCCTTATAGTTCATTTCAAAGAATGCTTTCCGTACCAACAGAAATCACTCTTTTTCTGTTACAGAATGGCATTTGGTAAGAAAAGAGAATTCTGCAAGGTAACAAGCGTCAAGGAGGGCCTGTGTGCTGGCAGGTGGCACCTTCTGCAGCGCCCCTAACCCAACAGCCCTGCAGCCCTGGCAGGACTACTACATGTGCTCTGCACTGTGTCTGAATAAATATTCTTCTGTTAAATTTTGAAGAAACCATTAAAGTATTACTTGAAATGAAGGGAAAGAAAACAGCTCAAGATTACTGTCAGTTCAAGACCAAATTAGCCACATTTTAAAGTTGTATGTTTTATTTTGTCCCAACCAAAATTTATTTGAAATTTTTGAAGAAAATTAACTTACGAGCATTGTCAAGGCCAATTTAATTAAAATTAATTACTTTTTTAAAGAGCCTAAAAACTATGTAATACATTGGTTCTGCAATGCAGGTGCCAGTCCAACCTTCAGGTACCCACACTCTTGCTACAGGATTAGCAGCTGATTTGATTTGCTGACGTCCTACCTCACAGGCCAGGGAAAGGACTCAAATAGTATCAGTTGGTTTAGAAAAGAAAAACTTTCAGTTTCTATAAAATGCTCGGAAAGTATAACATTCTATCAGAAAATAGCAAATAACACTGGTCGACATGAAGAGTGCGGGGCATGGCAGGGAGGCAGGTGCACTCCCCCGCCGCTCGCCGCCCCGGCTGCCCCACACTCGCCTGACTCTGGGCACCATCATGCGGCGCTGCACCATGAGTGTGTGGCACACGGAGGCCATCCCGGTGAACACGTCCTCACTGGCCGAGTCCCTCCACACCAGGTTCAACAGCGTGTTGGTCTGCTGCTTGGTATCCAACTTTTTGAGACATTCCTCTGTGATGTATGGTACTGATAGTCTACCATCCTCCTGAAACACAGCAGAAAAGTTATCCTCCATTAATGTTGTACATGAACTTTCCTCTTCTCTACAAATAGACAAAAACCACATTCTTCTGTAAGTAAAAATACAAGACATGCACTATCTAAAAACGATTCACATGATGATGAACTCGTCAGAATCTCTACTAAGGGACCTGCTGAGGTCATATGAGACCCTACAAGCAGCAGACATCAGGTGCACCAGAAACTGAGTATTTACTTTCTGCCTACTGACAATGTACTTTCAGTGTTTACATTTCAGAATATTAGGAGGAACATGAGTTGTTTATAAACTTTGTTGTTGTACAGATTGAGTCAAAGTGGTAAGTGTGCCCTTTCACCCACACAGAGTGCCAAAAATTCATTTCTTATTTTCCGGATTGATAGTATTGTTCATACAGTGAAACTGTATTATTGATCATCTAATTCCATTTCCATTTTATTTTATTTACTTATTTATTTATTTATTTATTTTTGAGACAGAGTCTCACTATGTTGCCCTTGGTAGAGTGTCAGAGAATCATAGTTCACAGCAACCTCCAACTCTCGGGCTTAAGTGATTCTCTTGCCTCAGCCTCCTGAGTAGCTGTGCCTGCCACAATGCCCAGCTTTTTTTTGTTGCAGTTGTCACTGCTGGTGGGGGCCAGGTTCGAACTCACCACCCTCTGTATATGGGGCTGGTGCCCTACCCACTGAGCTACAGGCACTGCCGGCATTTCCATTTTAAATTACTTGAGAGAACACCATTTAAGCAAAATAAAAGGGGGGAAATAAAAATCAAATGGCATTCATGATAAATTTAAAATTTTATATTCACAAAATAAAAACTAAGATAAGCTACACAGATTACTCATTTGGGAGCACTAACCAAAGATACTTTTTTTTTTTTTTTTTTAGATAAAGAGTCTCACTTTATCACCCTGGTAGAGTGCCATGTCGTCACAGCTCATAGCAACCTGCAACTCCTGGGCTTAGGCGATTCTCTTGCCTCAGCCTCCTCAGTAGCTGGGACCATAGGCGCCTGCCACGAGTGCTACCCGCTGATCCCATTTTTTAAATGTTAAACGTGTAACTAGAGCAAGGCGACCTGTGGGTTCTTTTTATTTCATGAGTCTTCCTAGTCTATTTCCACCATGTCAGCATAGCGAGGAAAGACTGTCATCTCTAGCTAACAAAATACTCATGGCTTCATCATCACATGAGTATAAGATATATTGTATATAAATAATTTTTTTAATTTCTTAGCTTCTCTGGAATGTAATTATTAAAAAATTTGGTTTCTGTAGAGGCAGGCATTGGTGGCTGATCCTAGGACTGAGAAGGATGGCTTGAGGCCAGGAGTTTGAGACCAGCCTGAGCAAGAGGGATACCCTATCTCCACAAAAAAAAGAAACCCAAGAATTAGCCAATCGTGGTAGTATGCACCTATAGTCCCAGCTACTCTGGAGGCTGAGGCAGAAGAATCACTTGAGTCTACAAGTTTGAGGCTGCTTTGAGTTATGATCGTGCTACTGCACGCTAGCCCAACAACAGACCCAAGACTTAATTTCCAAAAAAAAAAAAAACCTCATCAGCCTGAGCTAGAGCGAGACCCCATCTCTAAAAATAGCTGGACATGGTGGTGGGCGCCTGCAGTCCCAGCAACTTGGGAGGCTGGGGCAAGGGAATCGCTTAAGCCCAGGAGTTTGAGGTTGCTGTGAGTTGTGATGCCACAGCACTCTACCAAGGGGACACAGTGAGACTCTGTCTCAAAACAACAACAAAAAATCCAGAACATTTACCCTTTATAAAATAAAAACTAATAAAAGACATCACTAAGTGTTAGTGTTCATAGGACAGGGTGAGAAGGAACTTAACCTTTTGACCCAACAATTTCACTTCAAGAAAATATTTCCAGAATAATTAAATTAATATACAGTGTGACCCAGTTTTCCATTAAAAATATGAAAACAAAACTCTGTACCTCCATATATACTTACATAGGTGGACAGAAAGAAGTGTAAAAGGTACCCACAATTGTTTGGAAAGTGTGTGGTGGTGGAGGAGGCTGGGGCCTCATCTGTGAAGGCCAAATGCTTTACAAGACTGCTCAGAGGTCTTATGCATGCAATTCAAAGGGAGGGTGGAGGGCAGCCCTGGGTGGGGCAGGGGGTGCTTACAGGGCTCGTGGGCTTCTTGGCTTCTTCACTCTCCTCCTCAGAGTCACTGGCCGAGTCTTGACAGCTGGCGCTGGCAAGTGAGACTGGTAACTGAGGAAGAAAGGTCTGGAGCACCCGTAAATATACCAGCAGGCCTTCCTCAGATAGAGCCCCTTGGTAAAACAATCAGTTATAACATATTTTAGTTAAAATGGAAAAGTCAAGTTATCGTTTTTTTTTCCTCAAAAGCAATGAGGCATTTCTGACTAGAATTTACTTCAGTGTAGTAAGAAATGTATCTCGTCTTTGTCCTGTTTAAAGAGCACTTTCAGTATTTCCTCCAATTTCCTGAAAGGAAGGAGGGTCTCTTGTTATTCCTAAGCAGCGTGTTTGATCAGGCTGAGTGTGTGCTCTGCAGTGAGTCAGCTGAGGCCCCTGCCCCACCCCTACCTAGAGGGAACTTCCAGCCCACCCACCAACCTCCAAGGGTTGAGGGAACTGGGGATTGAGCTCTGTGATCTTTTTTTTTTTTTTTGGCATTCACTTGGCAAATGTTTGTTGTGTGGAGAAAAACCCCTATATGTCTGGTCAAGTATGCCACGATGAAAGTGAGAGTGGGTTTTTCCTGAATGTCTTTACACTAATTATTCAGGTACCTATGTATGTATTAAAGTAGGAAGATGCTATCACGCTAAAACAGGTATATGGAAAGTGCAACCTGCGTGGGGAAATACCCTGCTCACACAAGCGTTCTCCCGTTTAATTGTTACCTGTTTTAATCTGTGTAGACTTATAAAACGTGTGTCTGAATCAGACTTTTTTACTGCATCTGGAAACTTTCCCCAGAGCACAGTCCCTCTTCCAGGAGATGCCCAACCTAGAGGCCACCTTGACGTGATGTGTGCCCAAGCTCAACCTTCTCATGACTAATCTGCTGATCAAGCTCTACACGAGTTCAGGTAAAATGTGTCTTGTATTTCATACCCAAGTAATTTTCACCAACAGTTAAAACAAAATAGAAAAGCCACGGTGCTCCCCCACTCCTCTGTGAACACCTCCTCTCTGTTAACAACAGTGCACTCAGAAAGGGCTCGTAAGGGAAGCTGGTCTGCCCGTCTGCTAACGCCGGAATGATGAAATGAAAGATCTGATCTGTAAAAGGTGCTGCTACAAACTCCTCTGTGAAGGCCTTAAAAACTTGTTGTCTGAAAAAGAAAAATGGAAGCTGTTTATAAAATCAAAGCATACTGCTCATCACATCACTGAATAAAATAACCTTTCAAACTATCCTAAATAACCTTTTTTAAATTAATCGAGTTAATCATTTCACACCATCTAGATCAACCTGGAATACTTTATTTCACATCTCCTCTAGTAACTTAACTATCATTCTTTTGAAATCTTTTGAGAGCTACTATAAAGCAGGAAAATAATCAGGTTATCAGAACCACAAATTCATACTAGGTTGCAGGCCAGACAGAAAACAGGCATTTTTCTATAAACTAAAACAACACTAATAGGAGTAAAAATTTGACTTTCAAGTCTGTATTTAAAATAGCATCTTATGTAAAGTTACTATTAGACACAGATTTTATGAAATGACAAAATCAACAAACCCATTCCATTCTCACCTTGCACCTTCAGGACAGGAGTTGTAAGTAAAGTGCAATGGTTTTAGAACATTCTCTAGCAAAGTTTTTGCTATAGGAACTCGAGATAAATCAGAATATTCAATACTTGATGGAAGTTTGCTGTTAATCAACAAATAGAGAGACCTATAATACCCTAAAAGGAAAAATACATATTTACAATATAGTACCTTATCTTATAATAAGGAAAAAAACTCATCAAGTTTTAAATGCTTTTTAAAAATCTCTACAGGTCCAAATTTCAGGTAATCCTTCTTTAACATTTGATTAAGAAAAACTTTAAACAAACAGATAAGCAGCACAACTAGTAAACACATGCACCCATGACTCGGTATCTGCAAAGGCTGGCAACAGCCAATTCTACTTCACCTGTACCCCACTCATACGGAAACAAAACTAAGATATAATTATTTCAAGGCCAGGTGTGGTGGCTCACACCTGTGATCCCAGCACTCTGGCAGGCCGAGGCAGGTGCACTGCCTGAGCTCATGGGTTTGAGACCAGCCTGAGCCAAAGCAAGATTCCATCTCTTAAAAAAAAAAAAAAAAAATAGCCGGGCGTTGTGGCAGGCTCCTGTAGTCCCAGCTACTCAGGAAGCTGAGGCAGGAGAATCAGTTAAGCCCAGGAGTTGGGAGGTTGCTGTGAGCTGGGACACCACCACACTCTACTGAGGGCGACAAACTCAAAGAAAAAAAAAAGACGACACAATTATTTCAGTGTACCATTAAAAGAACTTCATTTTTAAAAAAACACCATTATCATAGATAAATTGGCAGTAACTCCTTAATGTGACAACTATCTAGTCAGTGCCCACGTCTCCAATCATCTCTTGTCATAAATTTTGTTTAGCTCATTTGCTTCTATCAGTATTCCAGGAAGGACCATACCTTGTGATCTTTTATGTGTCTGCTAAGTATCCCCCACATATTCAGCTAGTTTTGTGGGCTTTATAAATATCCTGTTGAGGCCTGTAATCCAAGCAATTTGAGAGGCCCAGGCAGGATCAGTTGAGGTCAGGAGTTTGAAACCAGCCTGGGCAAAAGAGAGAGATGCCATCTCTACAAAAAAAAATTTTTTTTTTTTTGAGACACAGCCTCAAGCTGTCACCCTGGATAGAGTGCCGTGGCATCACAGCTCACAGCAACCTCCAATTCCTGGGCTCAAGCGAGTCTCCTGCCTCTGCCTCCCAAGTAGCTGGGTCTACAGGCACCCACCACAACACCTGGCCATTTTTTGGTTGCAGCCGTCATTGTTGTCTGGTGGGCCTGGGCTGGATTCGAACCCACTAGCTCAGGTGTACGTGGCTGGCGCCCTAGCCCATTGAGCCACAGGCACCGAGCCTACAAAAAATATTTTAAAAAGTTAGATAGCCAAGGTCCTGCATGCCTGTAGTGCCAGCCATGTGGGAGACAAAAGCAAGAGGATGGCTTGAGCACATCAATTTGAGGCTGCAGAGAGCTATGATGACGCCACTGCAGTCCAGCATGGGTGACAGAGTGAGACTCTAGCTCAAAAAGAAAAAAATGAGGAAAATTCATGTTGAATTCAAGGAGTGATGTTTTCAACGCACTGTGATTATTATCCTCACTGATCTCCACACCATCCTGTGTCAGGTGGTTCCTGAGCCTAGAGGTCACGGGGAGCGCTGCTCTCTGATGGGACAAGCTCCCCCAGTCTCACCTCCTCGTCCTCACCCAGACGTCAGTCAGCCTTTTGTTCAGTGACAGTGAAGTTCCTTTAGGAGGAAGTGATGTAAATGCAGACTACAATCTGGCTACCAAGGAAGTTAATAATTTAATTGCAACTTCTGGTGTGAGTAGAAACATCTTTTATGTTCTTTATTAAATTTTTCTTTCTATACTTTTGATAGAATTTCTAGGTGTGCAGTGAATATGAACTCTGGTTATCCCCAGAGTATATCAAATCATATACTCTTTTAGAAATATTTGCCTGCTTTTTGCACAATAAGAAGAACAATTTCTCGGTGTCATTTGTCAGTATCTCATCGTTGTACAGGCACATTTGGTAGCACACATTGAAATCCATTTAGGTGCGTGGTGGCCGGGATGCAGTGGCTTCTCTCTCTGGAAGGTGAGCGCTTCACTAGATCTGTTGCAGTCTGTTGCACCCTGCCTCGGCCTCTCCAGCCCAGAGCTCGAGCTCTCGTCTTCCCTGACTGCACAGCTTTGCAGTGGTGCGGACTGAGACCCGGCTTGCGGAAGCCCCCGCAGCCCCAGATCCCTCCCTTGGCACTGCAGTTAGGCCGCACCCTCAGGCCCAGTCTGTGGCAGCACCGGCGGGTGATGCCAAATACAGCCATGAAGAAAAAGGTGCTGTTGATGGGGAAGAGCAGGTTGGGGAAGATCAACATGAGATCAGTTATCTTTGCAAATTACACTGCTTGCGACACTCGGCACCTGGGTGCCACTATTGATGTGAAGCACTCCCACCCACCTCCGATTCCTGGGGAACCTGGTGCTGAACCTGTGGGACTGTGGCAGTCAGGACACCTTCATGGAAGATTACTTCACCCGCCAGAGAGACAATATCTTCCGTAACGTTGAGGTTTTGATTTACGTGTTTGACGTGGAGAGCCGCGAATTAGAAAAGGACATGCATTATTACTAGTCGTGTCTGGAGGCCATCCTCCAGAATTCTCCTGATGCTAAAATCTGCCTGGCGCACAAAATGGATCTGTTTCGGGAGGAGCGAAATCAGCGTGACCTGATTTTCAAAGAGCGAGGAAGACCTGTAGCGTTTATCTCGCTCGCTGGAGTGTGCTTGTTTTCAAACATCCATCTGGGATGAAACGCTCTACAAAGCCTGGTCCAGTATTGTCTATCAGCTGATTCCCAACGCTCAGCAGCTGGAGATGAACCTGAGGAATTTTGCCCAGACTATTGAGGCCGATGAAGTTCTGCTGTTCCAAAGAGCTACGTTCTTAGTGATTTCCCATTACCAGTGCAGCGTGACATCCACCGATTTGAGAAGATTAGCAACATCATCAAGCAGTTCAAGCTGAGCTGCAGTCAACTGGCCGCTCCTTTCCAGAGCATGAAGTCAGGAATTCTAACTTGGCTGCTTTCATGACATCTTCACGTCAAACACGTACGTGATGGTGGTTACGTCACACCCGTCGCTCCCTTTTGTAGCTACTCTGACCAACGTTCGCAAAGCCAGGAGACACTCTGAGCAGCTGGAGAGCGATGGCCCCGAGCACAGTCTCCTTATGAGCTGAATATTGCCTAATGCCCTTTCTGAAAATGATAAATTGCCTTTTTTTGGTTTTTGCATTTATTTTTAATATTCGTAATATTGTGGGCTTAAAAGTGGGCTTTGAAATGTGTGCTGCTTATGACTTCCATCTCTCTCTTCCCTACTCCCCCATCTTTAAACTTTTGGACGCTGTTTACTCAGCTATCCAGTAGAGCTTCCAGATGGCCGTTCTGAAAGTTGTTATAGTGTAACACTAACGTAGGTGGTTTGTATGTGTTGATTACCTCGTTATAACAGCTATGCACATCAGAGCCTTTACCACTATCTCCCTGTGTTCCTTACCAGATTGCAAAGATGGATGGAATGTTACTATTTTTTTTTTTTTGCAGAGACAGAGTCTCACTTTATCGCCCTCAGTAGAGTGCCGTGGCATCACACGGCTCAAGCAACCTCCAACTCCTGGGCTTAGGTGATTCTCTTGCCTCAGCCTCCCGAGTAGCTGGGACCACAGGCGCCTGCCACAACACCCGGCTATTTTTCTGTTTTTGGAGTTTGCCCAAGGCCGGGTTTGAACCCACCACCTTTGGTACATGGGGCCAGCGCCCTACTCGATGAGCCACAGGTGCCGCCCCGAAATGTTACTATTTTATCATCAACTTATTAATGTGTGTTTATAAATTCTACTTGGCTTCAATCATGAATAAACATGTTAACAATTAAAAAAAAATCCATTTATCTGGAACAGATTTTGAAAATGGTTCTATATAGCTTTACACTGGAGTTACAATTACTAAACAAGGAGTGTTCAGCAGTCTGATTAGACATACTCTATAAGTAGCTCAATTCTAACCTTGTGTGGATTAATTTCTACTGAAACTCAACATGAAAGCTTGAAAACGCTTTCCCATCAAACTGAAAAGACACATACATCAATAATTTATAATAACACATCAAGACTCACTATCACATCATCAACAATGTGCGTGCTGAACAGATACTCTCAGGATGGCGCCTGTGGCTCAAGTGGCTAAAGTGCCAGCCATGTACACCTGACCTGGTGGGTTTGAATCCAACCTGGCCCCGCCAAACAACAATGATGGCTACAACCAAAAAAAAAAAAAAAATGGCCGGGTGTTGTGGCGGGCGCCTGTAGTCCCAGCTACTTGGGAGGCAGATGCAGGAGACTCGCTTGAGTCCAGGAATTAGAGATTGCTGTGAGCTGTGATGCCACAGCACTCTATCCAGGGTGACAGCTTGAGGCTCTGTCTCAAAAAATAAATAAATAAAAATGCCAAAATTTTACAGACTAATATCAGCAAGTAATTTATCAAAATAGCTGAAAAAGGATGCTAGAGACAGTTTGCTGTGAGATTTTCAAGCATTTCCTATCCTTGGAAACATCTCAGATAATGCATGCTTTGTTATTACCTTCCTTATAATTTTAGAAAATACGAAAAGGAAACATTCTCATCCAATGCTTTGCCCAACAGCGATATGCATAGTATGTTAATCATTAATAATACAAATGGAGCACTTCTAATTATCATTAGTTTGATTTTCAAAAAATTAAATCCCACAAATTTCAATTTACTTTTAATTAACACAGTAATTTCTCTAAGTTTCACCAAAGTCATTTTAGAGAAATAATAAAAAACCAAATAGGAGGATTGGAATGGATATTTAACTTTTGCAGTTTCATTTATTATTTATTTATTTTTGAGACAGTCTCACTATGTTGCTCTTGGTAGAGTGCCATGGCATCACAGCTCACAGCAACCTTAAGACTCTTGGGCTTAAGCGATTCTCTTGCCTCAGCCTCCCAAGTACCTGGGACTAGAGACGCCCGCCGTAATACCTGGCTATTTTTTTGTTGCAGTTGTCATTGTTGTTTAGCTGGCCTGGGCCAGGTTCAAACCCGTCACTCTTGGTGCATGTGGCTAGCACCCTAGCTGCTGAGCTACAGGAGCTGAGCCAACTTTTACAGTTTTAATACATAGGACTGAATCAGTTACATTTAACCTATATCATTAGTCCATCGTTTCAAGATATATGCAGTTATTTACACTTTCAAGTATGACTTTCCAAAACCACCTATAGATCCTTTATTACTGATCACATACATACACACACACATATAAATATATATATATATATATATATATATTTTACATGCTAAAGAACACTTCTGAAGTCTAAGAGCCCTGAAGTATTTGGCTTTTTACTTATGAGGATAATGGGACTGAGTGTTTCTTATTTTAGATTTTATACTACTCAATTTATCATAAAGGTTTTCTAAAAATTTATTTCATGGTTTTTCTCCAAAAAGTGTCACAAACATCATCAGAGCAATTTCAGATATAGTTTATTATACTTTATATAACACAGCCATTTTAAGGATAGGATCAATGTATAAAAAGCATTCAACACTGATTTAGAAAGAAAATTCAAATAAGCTAAATATCCCATTCTACTGAACTAATACGAGAATTTACCATTCTTTTAGTAAGAATAATTTGATAAGATGTGCTTTTTCTTTTGAGCCACATTCTCATTCTGCTGCCCAGGCTGGAGTGCAGTAGCCCCATCACAGCTTGCTGCAGCCTCCAATCACTGGGCTTCGGTGATTCTCCCTCTTTTCTCAATAACCCAAGTATCTGGGACTACAGGCACCATCATGCCCAGCTAATTTTTTTTATTTTTTATTAAGACAAGGTCTCACTCTGTTGCCCAGGCTGGTCTCAAAGTCCTGAGCTCAACTGACCCTCCCCACCTGAGCCTCTCAAAGTGCTGAGATTATAGGTGTGAGCCATCACATTTAGTCAACAATAAAATTTACTTCTTAGTCAGACAAGCTCTTCGGACAACTTAGCTTGTGCACTTCTGGTACTACCTTTCCTACCCACTCATGACAATCATGCAGGTTGTCCCCTTCTTACTCAGTCTTTCCATGACTGATGGCTTCACTGCACATGCAAAGTTTGGATTCAAGTACTTGGAAGAATTTCTAAAAGCATACATTAACTTTCCAACCAAAAGAAAATAGTATGTTTCCAACTTTTCAAAGTGGATGGAGCCTGGGACTCCTGCAGCACCCTCACTTGCACAGGATGCTACTGTGGCATTTCCACGCTCGTGTCAGTTCTAAAGAGCGTCTCATGGTAACATCAAACCACAGATCTTACCCCACTCGCTACTTACCATTTTGAATCATGTAGTGCAAAATTTGTTCAATTACTGAAACGACGTAGCTAGCATCTTGTAAAACAGGCAAGTAAGTATTCTCAGATGAAAACACCTCGAGCATTCTCATTGGAAGTGCAACATTCAAACTGTCATCACTACAGTTTTGCAGCAAACTATAAAAATTAAAAAAAAAATTGCTAAATTGCTGTATGGCAAAAATCACCAAAAGTTTCCCCAAATTACTCTGTCACCAGGATAAGTACCTGAGCCCCCCATTCTAGTGCTAGACCATCTCTAAAAATAGGCTACTTCAAAGACAGGGAAATGATCATTCAGTCAACAAGTTTTAAAAAGAGTCCTTATAGGGTGCCAAACAGCATGATGGATACAAGGTTTACAGACTCAAGACAAGGACAAATTACAAATACAGAGCAACAAGTATTATAATCCACAAATTGTACCAAGAGAAGCTGTAACTTTGTTCCAGTAATTCTTCTCCACATTATCCACAAACATGTTACTCATTTTTCCAAGTTGCAGGGATGCTGCCCTCTGCCCACTCTGCTGCACAGCGTCCTGCCACGCCTGTACACCCAGCACTGTTCCCAGGTCAGTAAGGTGTTACTGATTAAGTCACAAAGACTATGAAATAGGCAAAAAGGGGGGGGAGGGTACCGAGTATGCTGCCCAGACCACCTACTGGGTTATCACCACCCCATATCCACTGAGCTGCTTTGCAGGTCCGCAGAGACAGAAGTTAACTTGCAGAAAACTGGTTAGCTACACTAATGTTTCGCACCCTGAGCTCTACGGGTTCTTCCTGTTCCTGGCAATGCTACTGTACCAGAGACAATATAAATTTCAGTGAGGTGGAGACTCACATAAATCAGCTGCAATGTCTTTCTGGGTCCCTCATTAATAAATAATTAATAAAAATTCTTTGGTATGTGTTTACTTGCAAGTCTGATTTTACCTTTTGGACAGATAACATCTAACATCACAAACTCTGACTTCACCCTGTGTTTTCTGATCCCACCTGTCACCCACCAGCAGCATCTGTGCCGAGCACATCCCCTTCTCCGTGCCGAGCACATCCCCTTCTCTGTGCCTTCTGTTCTTCCTGGACCTCAGACCCTGCCTTCCTCCTAGGCCCCTCTTATCCCTGCAAACTCCTCCTTTGGAGCATCCCCTCTTCCACACACGCCACTCAATGCCACCACAGGGATCCACCCTAGTCCTCTGACCACTCCATCCTTCTAGAGTGATGCTCAGACCAAAAGCTTGTATGCAGCCTCAGAAACTCCACAGCCAGTCTGTCTGCAAATCTGCCAGCTGTCTAGAAGCCACCCTCCATGCTACCCTCTGCCACCAGCTCAGTCCAGGCCACTGCCACTTCCTGCTCATTACTGCCTCCCTAGCCAATCCCTGTTCCGGTCCTCCTCCTACAGTGCTCACTCAACACACTCGCCAGAATGACCTATGAAAACGTTAAGCTGGAGGTCTAGGGCAAAGAGGAAAGAGTTAGGAGACATCAAAGGGAATGTGTGGTCACAGATTCTGTTAAAAAAAATAATGCTGCTCTATGGGTGTGACAACAGCATCATGGTTTGTAGGAAGGAGAATCTGTAGGATAGTCTCTGGAAACAAATAGGAAGTATTTAGGGAGTGGAGGATCACAATGTTAGTTGATAATCACTCAGCACAATGTTAACCACGGTCAACAATGTTAAAGATTCTTGAGTCCATACTCAAGGAGCATTTACTGTACCATTTTTCTACTCTTTCATATTTGAAATTTTACATAATAGAAACTTTATAAGAAACAGAAGAAGTCAGCTCACGCCCCTCTTTGCTCACATTTTCCTTTAGCTTCCCTGCTCTCAGCACAGAAGCCGAAGGGTCAGAGAAAATCTCCAGCCGGCCGGGAGTGTCTGTGCCGGCCTCGCACTCGGCACTCAGCAGTACACCAGGCTGGTCTTAACTTGCTCCGATAGTCCCCTCGCTTTTAAGTTGCCTTCTCAGCAAGGCTTTTCTGGCCAGAAGATCACCTAACAGAAGAGTCACTCTCTGATCAGAACACACAAAACGAATTTCCTCCTTTTTATCTCAACACTTAACATTTCCTTTTTGTGTGTAAAAACATTCACACTATTTGTGTTTTTTTTCTTTTATTTTTTTTTTGAGACAGAGCCTCAAGCTGTCACCCTGGATAGAGTGCTGTGGCATCACAGCTCACAGCAACCTCCAACTCCTGGGCTCAAGCGATTCTCCTGCCTCCGCCTCCCAAGTAGCTGGGACTATAGGCGCCCGCC
>CAUYRH010091556.1:0-21498 GCA_963574655.1 Perodicticus potto | reverse complement strand
AAATCCTCCATAGGAAGCTTTCTGACCTCAGTGCCTACCCTCCCTTGTCCCTAACCTCCCAGGTGGAAAGACTAGATGAACTGAGACTACATTGAAAGCAGGCCAAATGGAATAAAAGTTGAACTCAGTAACAACAGGAATCTGCATACTCATACAAAAACATGGAAGCTAAATAACCTTATGTTGAATGATAGATGGGTCATAGATGAGATTAAAAAGGAAATTACCAAATTTTTGGAACAAAATGACAACAAAGACACGAGTTGTCAGAACCTCTGGGATACTGCAAAGGCAGTCCTAAGAGGGAAATTTGTAGCACTGCAAGCCTTCCTCAAGAGAACGGAAAGAGAGGAAGTTAACAATTTAATGGGACATCTCAAGCAACTGGAAAAGGAAGAACATTCCAACCCCAAACCCAGTAGAAGAAAAGAAAAAACCAAAATTAGAGCAGAATTAAATGAAATTGAAAACAAAAGAACTATACAACAGATCAATAAATCAAAAAGTTGGTTTTTTGAAAAGGTTAATAAAATAGATAAACCTTTAGCTAACCTAACCAGGAAAAAAAGAGTAAAAACTCTAATTTCATCAATCAGAAATGGTAAAGACGAAATAACAACAGACCCCTCAGAAGTTCAAAAAATCCTTAACGAATATTGCAAGAAACTTTGCTATCAGAAATATGAAAATCTGAAGGAAATCAACCAATACTTGGAAGCACACCACCTCCCAAGACTCAGCCAGAATAAAGTGGAAATGTTGAACAGTCCTATATCAAGTTCTGAAATAGCATCAACTATACAAAATCTCTCTAAAAAGAAAAGCCTGAGACCAGATGGCTTCATGTCAGAATTCTACCAAACCTATAAAGAGAAACTAGTACCTATATTACTCAACCTTTTCCAAAATATAGGAAAAGAAGGAATACTACCCAACACATTCTATGAAGCAAACATCACCTTGATTCCCAAACCAGGAAAAGATCCAACAAGAAAAGAAAATTATAGACCAATATCATTAATGAATATTGATGCAAAAATATTCAATAAGATCCTAACAAACAGAATCCAACAACACATCAAACAAATTTTTTATATGCCATGACCAAGTGGTTTTTATCCCAGGGTCTCAAGGCTGGTTGTTATATGTAAATCTATAAATATAATTCAGCACATAAACAAATTAAAAAACAAAGACCATATGACTCCCTCAATTGATGCAGAAAAAGCTTTTGATAATATCCAGCATCCCTTCATGATCAGGATGCTGGATATCACTTAAGAAAATTGGTATAGAAGGGACACTTCTTAAACTGATAGAGGTCATCTACAGCAACCCCACAGCCAATATCATTGAATGGAGTTAAATTGAAATCACTTCCACTCAGATAAGGAACCAGGCAAGGTTGCCCATCGTCTCCACTGCTCTTTAACATTGTAATGGAAGTTTTAGCCATTGTAATTAAGGAAGAAAAGGTGATTAAGTGTATCCATATAAGGTCAGAAGAGATCAAACTTTCGCTCTTCACAGATGATATAATTGTATACCTGGAAAACACCAGGGATTCTACTACAAAACTCTTAGAAGTGATCAAGGAATACAGCAGTGTCTCAGGTTACAAAATCAACACTCATAAATCTGAAGCCTTTATATATACCAACAATAGCCAAGCTGAAAAAACAGTCAAGGACTCTATTACGTTCACAGTAGTGCCGAAGAAGATGAAATATTTGGGAGTTTACCTGACAAAGACGTGAAAGATCTCTATAAAGAGAACTATGAAACTCTAAGGAAAGAAATAGCTGAAGATATCAACAAATGGAAAAACATAACATGCTCTTGGCTGGGAAGAATCAACATTGTTAAAATGTCCATACTACCCAAAGCAATATATAATTTTAATGCAATCTCTATTAAAGCTCCATTCTCATACTTTAAAGATCTTCAAAAATATTATTTTATATGGAATCAATTCCATAGTTTTATATGGAATCAGAAAAAAATCTTGAATAGCCAAGACATTACACAGAAATAAAAACAAAGCAAGAGAAATTATGCTACCAGACCTCAGACTATACTATAAATCAATAGTGATCAAAACAGCATGGTACTGGCACAAAAACAGAGAGGTAGATGTATGGAATAGAATAGAGAACCAAGAGATAAATCCAGCTACCTACCATTATTTGATCTTTGACAAGCCAATTAAAAACATTCAGTGGGGAAAAGGTTCCCTATTTAATAAATAGTGCTGGGTGAACTGGTTGGCGACCTGTAGAAGACTGAAACTAGACCCACACCTTTCACCATTAACTAAGATAGACTCTCACTGGATTGAAGATTTAAACTTAAGACATTAAACTATAAAAATACTAGAAGAAAGTGCAGGGAAAACTCTTGAAGGAATCAGCCTGGGCAAATATTTTATGAGGATGACTCCCCGGGCAATTGAAGCAGCATCAAAAATACACTACTGGGACCTGATCAAACTAAAAAGCTTCCACAGAGCCAAGAACACTGTAAGTAAAGCAAGAAGACAGCCCTCAGAATGGGAGAAAATATTTTCAGGTTAGGCCTCCAACAAAGGTTTAATAAGCAGAATCCACAGAGAACTCAAACATAGCAAGAAAAGAACAAGTGATCCCATCTCAGGGTGGGCAAGGGAGGAACTGAAGAGAAACTTCTCTGAAGAAGACAGGCACACGGCCTACAGACACATGAAAAAATGCTCATCATCCTTAATCATCAGAGAAATGCAAATCAAAACTACTTTGAGATATCACCTAACTCCAGTAAGATTAGCCCACATAACAAAATCTCCAAACTAGAGATGTTGGCGTGGATGTGGAGAAAAGGGAACACTTCTACATTGCTGGTGGGAATGCACACTAATACATTCCTTTTGGAAGGATGTTTAGAGAGTACTTAGAGATCTAAAAATAGACCCACCATTCAACCCTACAATTCCTTTACTTGGTATATACCCTGAAGACCAAAAATCACATTATAACAAAGACATCTGTACCAGAATGTTCATTGCAGCCCAATTCATACTTGCTAAGTGGTGGAAGAAGCCCAAGTGCCCATCGACCCATGAATGGATTAATAAATTGTGGTATATGTACACCATGGAATATTATGCAGCCTTAAAGAAAGATGGAGACTTTACCTCTTTCAGGTTTACATGGATGGAGCTGAAACATATTCTTTTTAGCAAAGTATCTCAAGAATGGAAGAAAAAGTATCCAATGTACTCAGCCCTACTATGAAACTAAATCTATAGTTTTCGTATGAAGGCTATAACCCAATTATAGCATAAGAATATGGGGGAAAGGGAAGTGGGGTGGAGAGAGGGTAATTGGTGGGACCACACCTATGGTGCATCTTAGAAGGGTACAGGTGAAACTTACTAAATGCAGAATATAAATATCTTAACACAATAACTAAAAAAATGCCATGAAGGCTATGTTAACCAGTTTGATGAAACTATTTCAGATTGTATATGAAACCAGCACATTGTACCCCATGATTGCATTAATGTACACAGCTATGATTTAATTAAAAATAATAATAATAAAATAAAAAATAAAAAGAGAAAAAAAAAAAAGAAAGAAAGCTGGCCAAACACATCACCTGTTAACCTTTGGCTCTTGTCTTCCTAACAGTTTATGCTTACAGGATACCTCACAGGAATCAATGATAGTTCAAAAAACAATCTGGTAAGTCACTGTTGGGATGTCTGTGTAATTTGAAATCTTATATTTTATTTATGTCATTGTGTGTATAAAGCCTTTAGCCTATCTCAGGAAAATATTGATACATCAAATTTGCCATTCCAATCATTCCTATTTCTCAGTGCCACCATTAGCCCTCCCTTATACTGGTCCCCATTTTCCTGGTTAAGTAAACTGAAAGTTGCTTATTGGACACCATTCCACATCCCTCTAACTCAAGCGTCCTTAAATGAGGGTAATTCTCTGATTCCTCCCTCCTCAGGAGTGTTTGACAACATCCGAAGACATTTTGCACTGTCACAACAGGATGTAAGAAACCATTGGCATCTGGTGGGTAGAAGCCAAGGATTGTAAGCACCCTACAATGCACAGAGCAGTCTCACAGCAATAGCCACCAAAATTATCCTCCTCAAAACATGTATAGGACTGAGGCTGAGAAACCCTGCTCTAATCAAAACCAATTCTGGGATCCCAGGAATCCTCCCTCACAAACCCATCTATCTACATCACCATCACAGGCTTTTCTTTGGAGCCTGCCCAAGGTTTAGGAGAAAGAGTCTGGTCACTGATACTAGATTATTTTAAGATTGAATCAAGGCTACCACTGACCGCTTTGTCAACCTGAAGGGAAAAGTACCTACTTGTAAGGGAAATCTTGAGGATTTACTAAGATATAAAAGGCATGATGATACTGGAATGTTGCTACTCCCTTCTAACCACTTTCATGTTGTGTAAGGTTCTGCACATGTGTTTTTCTCTCAGTCATTTTAACTGTGTTCCTAGAGTCCTCTGTCAATCTCCTTCAGGGATAGTTATAAGCCATAGAGAACTTGGGGGGTGGGAGATGAATGTTTCCATGTCTACCTGTAAGAATAAGTGCAGACAATGCAGATAAAACCCCAGATGTTCTTTATGGATTGACTTCAATCGAGAGCTGAGAACTATTGTAAGGTTAAAGCAAACCTACCCCTGATTCAAAAAGAGCCATGCAGACAGAGGTGGGCAGGAAGGCATGGTGGCAGGAGCTGGATTGGGCTGACTTTCCATCACAGCTCTGCCACCGACTGTGGAATTGACCACTTAATTCCTAAACCCTATTCATCTGTAAAAAGGGCATGACAAGTGTCCTGCTCACATCACAAAACTGTAATGAGGATCAGATGAGATGAGACTGGGCATATTCTTTGTAAAGTACAATACACATGAGGGGTTACTTGTCTAGAGACATTAATCTATTAAATGTCTATGAGAGCCAGAGTAGAGCCTTGAGAAAACAAAAGACTGAAGACTGAGAAACATGATACATCTGTATATCCTTTTGCATCTTCTGCCAAAATTTCTGTTTGCAATAAAGACCTGGGTTTAGGGGAAACATTAAGTCATAAGTGTGCCTCCAAGGCCTGCTGTGCTAAGCCATTAACTGCTCCAGGAAGCATCAGTTGGGTAAATACACAGTTGCATTTATCATCACAGCAGACATAACAGTCAATAAAGTTATAGTAATATCTGCAGAATTGAGATGGGAGGCTTTCTTTGCTTTTCCCTTTAAAAAGCAATATCAGTGGTAGGGATGGGTAAGAAGAAATAGATGCTTCCATTCCTTTGATAGAACTCAGACATATGAGGGATGTCCAGAAAGCATCCAGCTATGTGCTATGAAAAATATTATTAAGAATGTCTGGATAGTTTCCAGACAGCCCTCATACATACACACTTTTCTCTCCAAAAAAATAATAAGAATGAATAAAGGGAATTGGGTGGGGCGATCTGAATTTTGTATGCCTTCCATGTTGGAATACTGAGATCAAGAACAGACACCTTTAAACCACAGACCAAATTTGTTATCATCTTTTTTAAATTTCAGATTAATATGAAGATACAAATGATTAGGTTAAATTTGTTATCATCTGTGAATGTGCTAATGATTTTATTGGTTATTGTTTGAATTATCCTGAAGAATGAATGTAAGCCAGGGCCTGGTGCAGCATCTGACACATAGTTGGTGCACATTAATCCCTTATTTTGTAAATGAATAAACAGACTCTACCCTAAAATTAAGTGAGGTGATTCACATTTTTAAAGGTAGAAACTGAGATTCTAAGTATGAGGTAATAGTGAAACTATGACTCAAAATAAGGTCTAATTTTCTAAGCCAGTAAAGTTTCTAACTCACACTACTGCTGCTAGATTATAAAATATGGTGCTTAGGGATAAAATAAACACTTTCTTTAGCATTAACCACAGATTGTTCTTCATCCATTCTAACATTTGGTTTCTGACTGTAATGAATGAGGATTTAACTTAACAAGACTTCCAATCCTACTGATCTAGTGCAGTAACTTACCCCTAAGAGGAATTTGGTAGGATAAAAGTAGTATGAATTTCTTATATTATATTTTTGCCTTGATTTGGATTTTTATTTTATCATTTTTTTTAAAACTATTTTTCAGGAACAAGGTATCATGGCCATGAATATTATCAGTTCATTCGTTGCGATAGCTGGGATCACACTCACCTTTATCAGCTACAAATATCAATATAAGTACTGCCAGACCCCTTCCCTGGAAAACATATGTGTACTTGGGAGAACATTTTTCGTTGTAAGTGGTCTTGTTTTGTATAACGAATCTGTAAAATTGAAACTGAACTATGTCCTGATGCAATGATTCATTCATTTTTATTCCAATAATTTAAGCTGTGAACTTCAAGCTGTCAGCATTTGAACTGACAGTTGACAAGTACGTTGTGGCATGATGGTTAAGCTGCAAAAGGAGCTGTACTGTATGGATTTTAATCTTGATTTTGTCACAAATAAGCGTGTGGTGTGAGTTTAACTTCACATCTTCTCTGAGCTTTATTTTTCCTCATGTGGAAAATAAAGATAATAAGAATACTTACTTCTTGGAATCATTTAATGTATCCAGTGCCCACCATCTAGGGACACAGGGCCTGCTTCTTCCTGCTTTGAATGGTCCCTAAACCAGTGTTCACCCTTCTCTACCTATGCAGTTAACTCATCCTTACACTTTAATCTCAACTCAAACATCACTTCTTTAGGAATTCCTTCCAGATCACCCCTCTATCAGATGTGATCAGATTGCTCATTGTAATAGCACATGGCCCCAGTCCTTCATAGCATTTATCATGGCTTTAGTTAAATAAATCATTATCTAATTGTTACTGTCTGGCTCCCTTACTATGATGTAAGTTTCTCAAAAACCAAGATCACCTCCACCTTGTTCAAAGGCTGCAGCCAGGAAATTGCACACAGTAAATTGCAATGTCTTCATACATTTCAGTATGAAATGTTCAGTATCCACCAACAAATGGTGAATATCTAAGATTTTTTGATGTATTGAAGGGAAACCAAGATTCAGAGAGAGAGTCACTTGTCCAAGGTTAAGTGTGACCTTGGACCCAGTGGACCCAGTTCTGTCTCCAGATTTTAAGTTTGTGGGACATTATGCTGCTATACCATGCTATTTCTCAATCACAATATTACCTTAAAGCAGAGTGTACAAAATGACCATTTGTGGGCTATTTCCAGCCTGCAGACCTGTTCTATTTGACTCCCACAGGGAATGAATAACTGAAAAGTTTCACTTCAAATATAAGTATAACCAGCTTCCTAAGGAAAACGAAGCAAAGCGAAATAGGCATCATGGTCCCCATATTCCCACAGTGTAACAATCAGCTGGAATTGAGTAACAGACAACTCTGATGAACTCTCTTGCTTCACTTGGGATGGTTGACTGACTTCCACAGACATCGGAGTTTTTTATCTGCTCCTTATCAGAAAGACTCAAAATGAAAATTGTGCAGTTTTTATCTTTAAAATAATAGTTTTCATTCCACTTATTTCTCCTCACTATTTTCAGGGAATTTTGTCAATCATACTGATCATCAGTATAGCAGAACTCAGCATCTCTGTGACTATTGCATCCTTCAGCAGCAAGTGCTGGACACATACAGATGAGGTATGTTCACTGTTGTTATAAGAGTGCGTTCCTGCTGGGACACTCCAGGGTGACTTCTGGTCTATTATTGGGCAGAGCAGTATGCTCAGACGCTGAACTGAAACTTTCATAATTACAAATGTTAGTCGTCATTTGAAAGGGCTCCACTCTTTGAGATAAGAAGGCTTTTCTTGCTTCTCCACCATCCTCAGTCATTGCAGGTCAGAAATAAACATACTCGTTTATTTCAGACTGACACAAGCCTACAAATGATTAGGTTACATTGTTTGTGTTTGTTAGGTAAAGTCCAAGTTGTAGTTGAGCCTTTCACCCACAAGGTGTGCCATATACCCCTGCATTGTGCCTGTCAGGTGAAAGCTTACCAATCTTCCTTGTCTTCTCCCTTTGTCCCCTGCTTCCCTCCCTCCACCCCATTTAAATATAGTTGTGTTTTTCTCCAGATGGGCATGTAGTTGTTCATCTACTGGTTTCATTTTAGTAGTGAGTGCATTGGATACTTGCTTTCCATTCTTGTGATACTTAGGAGGATGTTCTCCAAATGCATCCAGGTAAATACAAAAGATGTAAATACTATTCACTCATATTTTTTATGACTGAATAGTATTCCATGGTATGCATATACCATAATTTATTCATCCATCCGTGAGTTGATGGGCACTTGGGTTGGTTCCACGTCTTGGTGATTGTGAATTGATCTGTGATAAACCTTCTAGTACAAATGTCCTTAGATCTTTGTCTCCCTGCCAAATATATGAAATAACAGACTTAGTGAGAACTCAAATTGCTGTGATATGAGGAACTTATTCCTGGGTCATAAGGGTCTGTGAAACAATCCCTAACCAGAGAGGAAGTGGAGGACAAAAATATTAACAGTGACATTAAATATTATTTATAATTATATCATTTCTATTTACAGAATGCTATGTCAGTTATTCTTACAATCATGAGCATGGACTTATTATAACACCTTTATTTTGCATATGAAGGAACTAAGGCCAAAGAGGTTAAATAACCTCACCAGTACCGCCTAACACCAGGTTTCTGAATCAGGTAGTATGTCTCCAGAGCCTGTTCTATAAACCCCAAACACCACTCCAAGTCCTGTGATTGGGGGATATTTTTTCTCTTTTCTATATTAGCCTTACAGAAGCATAATTTACAGACAGTAAATGTACCATTTGGTCCATTTAGCCACCATCAGAATCGAGATATAGTATGTTTCTATCTATCACCTCAAAAGGTTCATGGGACTCCTTAGGAGTAAATATCCTTATCATCTAAATTACTTCTGACCTTTCCAAATTTCATACACATGGAATTATAAGTACTCTTTGTATCTGGCTTCCTTCACATAGAAACCTAATTTCAGACTCATCCATGCTGTGGCATCCATTAAAAATTCTTCTTACGGGCCTTTTATTGTCATGACAAAAGAGTCCTGGTTAGTGAATGTATCTTGCTCTATAAATCTGCGTCTTGCTCTTGCTCTGTAAACCTATTCTTTCTCTACCACAACAAACTTTGTTTCACACTCTAAAAACAAACTCTATGCATGGGTGTTCCATAATTTGTTTATCCACTTGGCTCTTTACAGGCATTTGGATAATTTAAAGTTCTGAACTCGTCAATAGGTTAATAAGAACATTTGAGTTCAGTTCTTTACATGACTATCTCTTTTTTCCTACTGGGGTGTTCTATCTATGATTTGATTGCTAGATAATATGGTAAGTGGATATTAAACTTTATAAGAAAAGACCAAACAGTTTGTCAAAGTGGCTGTACTATTTTTTATTCTCATCAGCAATAAGGAGAGTTAGTTGTTCCATATCATCACTAAAACCTGAAATTGTCAGTTGTTTTAGTAATTTAGCGATTTTAGTGGGTACATAGTGGTGTCTCTTTGTGGTTCACATTTGTCCTTCCCTGTTCCAAGGTCATGAAGATTTTCTTCTATATTTTCTTACACAAGTTTTATAGTTTCAGCTTTTATATTTAGTTCTATGCTCTGTTTTGATTAACTTTTATGTAGACTTGTGAAGTGAGGTTAGACATTATTGGACACACACCATGACAGAGATATCCACTTGCTCTAACCCCACTTTGCTGAGAATACAAAGCTTTCCCCCATCACTTTGGGATCTTTGTTGAAAATCAAATTACCGCTTATTTACACAACTCTTTTGGATTCTTTGTCTCTGATTGATATGACTATCCACCTATATTGTACTTTTTTAATTTCTGTAGCTTTAGAGAAATTCTTTTCATTATAATAAATAGACATAAGACTTATCATTTTAACCATTTGTAAGTTTACAATTCAAGGCATTAAATGCAATCATAATGGTATGTAACTCCCGTCACTGTCTGTGCCCAAAACTTTTTCTTCATCCCAACAGAAATTCTATATCATAAAACAATAACTCCACTTTATCCCCTCTCCCTCCAGCCTCTCTCTATTCTATTTTGTATGTTGTGAATTTGCTTTTCCTATATATTTCATATAAGTGGAATTATACAACATCTGTCCTTCTGTAATTAGCTAATTTACCTAAGCATGTTTTCAAGGTCTATCCATGAGTAGCATATATCAAAATTATATTCCTTTTATGGCTAAATAAAATTCCATTATGTGCACACACCGCATTTTGTTGAACCATTCTTCTGTTGATGAACACAGGTTGTTTCTCTGTTTAGCCTATCATGAATAATGCTGCTATGAACATTGGTACCCAAATATCTGATCCAGTTGCTGTGGATCAATTCTTTTGGATATATACCTGAGAGAGAAATTGCTGGGTTATATGGTAGTTTATGTTTAGCCTTTGGGGAAACTGCCAATCTGTTTTTCACATTGGTTGCATGATTTTACATTCCCACCAGGAGTGTACAAGAGTTCCAACTTCTCCACATCCTCATCAACACTTGTTATTTTCTTTTTTTCAATTAATTTTTAAATTTTTAATCATCACATAATAATTATACATGTTTATGGGGTACAGTGTGATGTCTCAAAGCATGTATACAATGGCTAATGATTAATTGTGGCAGTTACAACATTTATCACTTTAAACATTTGTCATTTCTTCATGGTCACAATATCCAAAGTCTTCTAGGAATCCTGATAAAAACACTGCATGGCTATTTGCTATAGTCACACCACCATGTATCGTACACTAGGACTTATTCTTTCTAACTGTAACTTCATATCTATTGACCAGCCTCTCCTGGACGCCTCTCTTCCCTCCCCTCCCCAAACTCTAGTAATCACTATCTTATGCTTTACTTCTATGAAATCAACTTTTTTAGATTCCATGTATGGGTGAGATCACATGGTGTTTGTGTGTGTGATTGTTTCTCCATTCTCACAATGTTTCAGTTAAAAGAATGGTTTCCAGTTCTGTCAAAGTTGTTCAAAAAGATACTAGATTGTCATATTTTTTAAGGTAAAATAGGACTCGATAGTATGCATATACCACATTTTATTCGTTCATTCATGTATTGGTGAACACTTGGGTTGTTTCCACATCTTATCGTAAATTGCTCTGCTGTAAACACTTAAGTTTAGGTGTTCTTTTTATAAAATGACTTTTTTTTTCTTTGAGTATATCACCAGAAGTGGGATTTCTGCATCAAATAGTAGATATACTTTAAGTTCTTTGAGGCATCTCCATACAATTTTTTTTTCTCCATACAATCTTTATAGAGGTTGTACTGGTTTGCAGTCCCATCAACAGTATGTAAGAGTTCCTTTCCCTCTTCATCCGTGCCGGTATCTATTGTTTTGTGATCTACTTGCATATGGTATAAGGTAAGAGTCATGTGGATGCCCAGTTTTTCCAACACCTTTTGTTGCAAAGAATGTCCTTTTCCCATTGAATATTCTTGTTGAAAATTGAACATCTATGTATATACATGAGTGTTCATTTTGGGGCTCCCTATCCTATGCCGGTACCATGCTGTTATAATTATTGTCACTTTAAAATAAGTTTAAAATTTGGATTAGTATGATCTCTCCAACCTTATTATTATTATTATAACTGTCCATGTATTTTCCTTTACTGGGAATCTGTATTTCTTCAAATGGCTTCAAGTTTCTGTCTAGTTTCTTTTGTTTCAAGGTCCCCCTTTAGCATTTCTTGAAGGGAAATTCTAGTAGTAATTAAATTCCTCAGCTTCTGTTTATTTTGTAATAACTTCATTTCTCCCTGTTTTAGAAAGACAGGGTTCCAAGATAATAAATTTTATTTTAGCACTTTGAATATATTACCTCATTGCTTTCTGGCCTCCAAAGTTTCTGATCCCTAGTTTTTCTTGCTTTATTAAACTGTAGAGTCTCCAGTACAATGTTTAAAAGAAGTGCTGAGTATATCCAACTTTTTAGTTTTACTGACCTTAGAATGAAAAATTTCAATATTTTATCATTAAACATGACATTACTTTTAGGTTTTTTTACATCGTAAAGTTACCCTGTTTTTCAGAGATTTTGAAAATTATGAATGGACATTGGTTGCCCTTTGTAATTTTTCATCTCATGCTTACATCTTTATTGTATTATCTGTATATTATATCACATAACTACAGAAAAGTACAAAACTCTTTGAAGCCCTTTAGGAGCAACAATAACACAAATTGCTCACACTAAATAACTAGTCAGCTGAATTTAGTGAGTTGAGCTTTTCAAGGTAGTATGGAACAGAAATATGCAAAGTACAACAGGGGTTCAAAAATAATGTGCATCCTGATCTCAAGAAAAAGAAAGAGAAAGTGAACCCTTTATATTCAGTAAGAAACTTCTGTATGTCAATTATTCTGCTTAAAAGCATTATTTTATATGCTTGATTGTCAGTCATACCCTGAAGTAAAGAGTAACTTAAGTAATTACACAGAAGCATAGATTAGAGAGACAAGCACAGAACCTAGGATTTAATTGCAATGTATAAATCCTAGCTTCACAGGTAAATAGCTCTATGACACTTGTCTGGTTACTTAACATCTGTGAACCTCAGTTCCCTCAGTTGTAAAACAAGGATTGTAACCTCACAAGGATATTATAACAAGTACTTGAGATGACTCTGAAACCTTGTCTAGCATCTAGCCTCACCTAGTTATAATTAAGGATGAGGAAATTTAAAACCATAGTTCTTAAGAGCTTAAATAGATGGTAATCCATTCTCCCAAATTTCTATTTTAATAAATGAATAAATTAAAATTCAAATGAAACATTCATGGATGAGTGAAAATACAGAAGGCTCCCCCAACCATTTATTCTTACATAGATAGTCATTCTCTAGTGATAAAATATAGACATGGAAACCAATTAGTAGGGTGAGGAATAACAATTTACAAGGTTAGAGAGTGTATATATTCTAAATCCAGGCTGCCATTGACCAACTAGAAAAGCATAATTAATTAATTTAATCACTGAGTTCTGATCACTTCATCAAATAGAACAAGTAGTCAGAATATTCTGACTCAAAGCTAGGTGTGGTGTCTCATGCCTATAATCCTATCACTTCGGGAGGCTGGGGCAGGTAGATTGATTGAGCTCAGGACCAGCCTAAGCAAGAGTGAGACCCCATCTCTCCTAAAAATAGGTAAACTAGCTGGGTGCTGTGATGGGTGCCTATAGACCCACATACATGAGGGAAGCTGAGGCAAGAGGATTACTTGAGCCCAAGAGTTTGAGGTTGCTGTGAGCTGTGATACCACAGCACTCTATCCAGAGCAACAGAGTGGAACTCTGTCTCAAAAAAAATTGTTCTGACTCTGTGTATGACTTCAGAAAGGGAACAGGCTATTAAGAATCAGAAGGTACAGGTGAAACTTTCTAAATGTAGAATATAAATGTCTGAACACAATACCTAAGAAAATGCCATGAAAGCTATGTTAACTAGTTCGATGAAAATATTTCAAATTGTGTATAAAACCAACACATTGTACCCCATGGTTGCATTAATGTACACAGCTATGATTTGAAAAAAAAACAATAGAATCAGAAGGTTGGAAAGGCAATAACAATTTCCTAAAAAAATTATTATAACATTAGAAAGAATGAGAAGCATTGACTAAAGCTTGTAACAGATGCCATTACTTAGCTGTTAAAAATAAATAAATAAAACTTCAATAGCCTCTCTTGGTTGTAAAGGAAATTCCAAATTTTCTAACCTAGCATATCTAGTTGCTTACCATCTGCCATGGCATCGTGTTGTTTCACATCCTTGTGTTTTTGTACCCACTGTTTCTTCTACCCGGACTACAATTCCTATCTTACTTCATCTTGCCCTCTACATGTGAGGAATTCCCACTCATCAGGCAAGATATAGATTAAATATCGCCTTTACTGTGAAGCAATTCTTTTAGAATTAGGCCATCTTCTATGTTCCCATAAACCTATTTCTATAATAGAATTTACTGAATTATATTACTGCTATCTACTTATTTGCTGATCTATTTATAATTGTGAGCAACTTAAGGGAAAATCCACATCTAATTATCATTTGTCCCCAGAATTTTGTTTACTTAAGTGATCAATAAATCATTATAGATTAAACATGATTATATGATATTGACTGGATGGTTTAAAATGTCTTAGAAGCTTTATAATATTAAGTATGGCAATAAGGCTTAAGGCAATATTAATAAAATTCCTCTGTTCAATATTTGAGAAAATGAGAGGTGATGACTTGTCCAAAATAACACCAATGAGTTGATGGTGAAGACAGAAATGGTATTTATTTTCTGATTTCTCATCTTGATGTTATTTCCTATATACTACTATTTTAAGTCAGGGATGAAAAAATAATTTGAAAATACAAAACAAAAATAAAGTCAAAGGTGGAGTCATCATATTTATTTCCACCCTCCTTCATTTTATAGGTTGTGTTTTTCTTGCCTACGGATGTTGTTCCAGGTAATGAACAACATGGCCTAGGAGAAGATGTTCAATTACAATTTGAGCTGCAAGAAGAATCCTGTAGTGATGACACAACAACAACACATGTACCAACTGTCTTCTTTGGAGGCTATGCTTTCTTCAAGTTAAGAGTTTCAAGAAGTCCTTTAGCCTCCCAACTCAGGTTACAACCTGGCAGGCCACCTTCTGCACCTGTGCCAAAAGAACAACAGCAAAGTGTCCCTTCACTTTTGCAATCTACAGAGGGAGATCCTTTGTCTCCACCAACATTAGCAAAACAGCACTCAAAAAATATAACGCATACTCAGAAAGACTCTATATTTGAACTGAAAGATAAAGAACTGGAATCTGCTATCGTTCAATCCCCCAAGATCCAGACCCAATTGCTGCAAGATAAAGCCTTACCACACCAACTTTTTCCATCCTATTCTGTATTAAAACTCCAAAAATTATCACCTGAAGACTTGCCACCTCAAGGTCTGCCAGGACAAGCCCGGCCAAGTCAAAACCTTCTAGTAAAAGCCATGATATCTAAAACCCCAGCACCCCATGTTATGCAGTCTTATGATCTAACAAGCAAAGATCTGCCCTTTCAAGACGTATTATCCCAAGACACACCTTCAGGATCCCAAAACATACCATCACAAGACTTTTCTTCTCAAGATACACTGTCCCGCTCTCTGTCAAAAGCTATGCTATCTGAAGCCTCAATGCCCCATATTGTGCAGCCCTCTAATACAAAATACCTGCTTCAGAAAACTTCAGATATTCAATCTCAAAACCAGCAACGTTTACAAAAACCATGTAAAGACATTCAATCAGAAGTCAAGGAAGAGACCCAAAAATGGAACTCTGAGGAGGAACTCCCCAGAAAGAAATCCTCAAGACGACATTCCTTAGACTACCTTATCAAAGTCTGGAAATCCTCAAAGAAGAATTCCTTAGACAAGTCAAGCAAAAGCTGGCAATCCTCAAAGAGGAATTTTTTATACAAGCCAAGCAAAAGCTGGCAATCCTCAAAGAAGAATTCCTTAGACAAGCCAAGCAAAAGCTGGCAATCGCCAAAGAGGAATTCCTTAGACAAGCGAAGCAAAAGCTGGCAATCCTCAAAGCGGAATTCCTTAGACAAGCAAAACAAAGGCTGGCAATCTCCAACACGGAAAGCCCTAGACAAGAAAATCAAAGCCCTGTTAGCCCCAAAGAAGCAAAGCTTGGAGAAACCTCAGCATCATCACACTCCACAGCAACTCCCAGATCAGCAGGCCAAAGGGCAGCAAGCCCCAAAGGGGATATTCCAAGATGGGAAAGGTATGGACCAGCGGGCTGAAAAGGAGCAAGGCCCACAGAAACAAACCCAAGCTCAACAAGCTGATGACCAGCAGTCCCCAAAGGAAAAATCCCCAGGTGTTCCCATCAAAGGACAGCAAAGTCAAGTAGAGAAAGCTCCAAATCAGCTGTGCCAGAATTGGGAATTTCAAACCCAGAAATACCAAGGCTGGAGATCCACAAACAAGCAATCTTCAGACCATTCAATTCAAGACTTGCATTTTTTCAGCCCACTGCATTCTCAAGAATCGGGAACTCAATGTTGGACAAGCAGAGATCAGATAGGACAAGGATGTCAATGTGAAATGCAGCATTCTCTAAACTGGGGATCTCAAGCCTACCAAGCCCAAAGTCTATCAGAGAAAAAAGCCCTAAGGGAGAATGTTACAGATCAAGAAACACAAACCCAGCACACCACAGCCCAATATAACTTAGGTTGGCACTTACAAAACACAAAAATCACAGGCCAAATTTCAAAGGAGCTGCAGTCAGAAGACACAAAACCAGATATTCTGTCTTCTTCTGGCCAGAGTTCAGTGCAAGACACATCTTTAGGCTATTTCTCCAATATTGAATCAGAACAAGATATGCAACAAATCACTTCAGCTTGCTCAAATTCATACAGAGATGATCTGAATGTAACTTCTGATTCTTCTTTTGCAAAATATCAACAATCTGAGGACTCAGACTAACATGTGGAATCTGCTCCCCTAAAATGTGGTTGCTACCTAATCTCTCACCAAAATATGAAGGGAATACAGAACACTCAATGAATCTGTCCCTGATTAAAATAAAATAACCATGAACCAAATGTTAACACTGCAGCTCTTTCTCATGGTGAAGGCACAATTCACGTATAAACACCATCAAAGTTAGTGTTTCAAGTATAATCACCAACTCATTTTACAACTTAATATTTGATGGAGCTACTTTTCTATGGTGCTAATATTTTTGCTTCATCTTTTATGCATAATAGGAGTTCAGAAAGTCACTTGGGGAGAAGCCTATACAGGCTCCCAAAGGGCTCATGAACCAAAAGAGCAGCAAGGAACAAAAATTCCACCACGCTCCTATTTTGCTGTTTCCAGTCCTCCCCTTTAATCTCTCTCCCCAAATCTATATGGAGGTTTATATACACCCAGTTTGTTTTATTATTAATGAGGTAGAATGTGGCAATGAGTACAGAATGTGATGGGGTTGTGCGGGGGCTGGCAAGGTTAGACAGCAAAGTAGGAGTCAAGGAAAGGCAGAGATGCTGTCATATGGAAAATGTGACAAACTATAATCTATTTAGAGAAGCTTCAGTTCCCTCACTTCTAACTTCTCAACCCTTATGACATATAATTTCATCCTCTGTGGCCGAGGAAAATTGTGTTATCAAAAAACATCAGTTATTCTCCATTCTCCAAGCTAATCACATTTTTTCCATCCTTTTTCTTTGATCTCTTTAATACATTTGGAGTTTTTAGCCATCCCAGCTTTACATGATTTTCATTCCTGCTCATTGGCTTCCGAGTTTGACTCCTCCTGTTTCAAAAATTCTGTGATAGGTATTTCTAGGGATCTCTCCCCAATGCCCTTTATTTTCTGAAATCACAATGCACAATAGCAGTTCTCTTGCCCCCTTGTGAATAATCCAGACTGTGACATATTCACATCTTTCACAGAATTCAGCACAAAAGCTTGTCTCTAGTAGACATTCAATGAATTATTTTTAAAAGCATAAATGGGAGCCTGGACTCTTCACCTTCGGGTGAGTGGAGAAGGAATATGTAGGAGACTAATGAGGTGTACGACCCCCTTGCAGCCACTGCCTTTGTAGTGAGGATGAGCTTTCTGACCAAGGTAGGGCCCTTGCCTGAGTTGGCCTCCAGATCCTGAATGGCCATTCTTCATCTTACTCTGAAGGATCCTAATAACATGTTTGGGAATTATTAGTATCCCATCTAACCTCAGGTGGATCACAATATGGTTCTAAGGTGCTTGTGTAATGGGTTTAATTTTCAGTCCACAAACTCAGGTGTTCAGGAAATGCATGTTTTTAATTTTTAATCAAATTCTGCCTTTGAGAACCTAACCCCTGCAGTCATTCTTACCCATTCAGCACATACCTAGTTTATGCACACACAAGTTTATGCACACATGCACAAGGATCCTGGGGTCTTCAAGACTGCAAAGTCACTGGAGAGGCAATTCTGTCGTCAGTGACTAGCCCACACCGATCACTACTGCGAAACTCATGGTCTCAATAGACCCTATGTGTCCTCACTGCGTCCATACTATGCAGCTATGTGAACTCATTGCTCCCATGCCTCACTTAGAACACAGGAATTTTTCTAAAATTGCAAGAATATAATGCACTGGCTAGACTTACAATGTAAGAATATAAAAAAGACCATTCCCTCTGAGGTCTGTCTTTCCTACTAGGGAGCCGTGCTAGGGAACAAGGCAGAAACACTGAATCCCCCTAAACTCACAGTCCAACCTTTCCAAGCTGCAGGAATCCCTCTTTCCTCGCATTTTTCAAAGCCATTTTCCCCCTGTCTGCCCTTTCTGAGATTCCTATCAATATCCCATCAAACTCTAGTTTGGCTCTAGAGTTGGCAAAAAATCAAATGTGTTTAGGAGCCAATAAAGAAATATAAATCTAGGGCGGTGTCTGTGGCTCAGTGAGTAAGGGCGCCGGCCCCATATACTGAGGGTGGTGGGTTCAAACCCACCCCCGGCCAAACTGCAACAACAACAACAACAACAACAAAAATAGCCAGGTGTTGTGGCGGGCGCCTGTAGTCCCAGCTACTCAGGAGGCTGAGGCCAGAGAATCGCCTGAGCCCAAGAGCTGGAAGTTGCTATGAGCTGTAATGCCACAGCACTCTATCAAGGGTGACAAAGTAAGACTCTGTCTCTAAAAAAAAGAAAGAAAGAAATATAAATCTATGAAGTACCTGTCTATAAAACAGGATGCAGGAAACAGGGGGATATGAAAACATTCATGATTTACTTGAAAAGCAAAATAATTCTTTTAAATGCTGTCTTATTCCAAATATAATGTCTTTCTAGAATCTGTTAAGCTTGTTTTTTGGTAAAATTTTGATTTTGAGATGCTATGATCTTATGCCCTCAGTTCCCAAGGCACTTTTAGAAAAGTGAGCTCACTGCTTACAAATAGTCTTTAATTTGTTGGATTAAATATCTTTCAAATAGATTATATATACTTCCCATCCCCTTTGTGCCTAGGTGGGTGAGAAGGCGACTGTCACTAGCAGAATGCTCACACTTCCAGGCTCAACCCTAAAACCACCTTCATTATTCCCACAATATTTTTTTCCTTTATGCACTGGCCAGATACAGCAAATCCAGGACCCAGGAAATGCTGAGTCTCTAAATCACGTTGTCAATTAAATCTGCTGCTGGATTCCAACTGGACTGTGACCTAAGAGAGAAATAAACCTTTTATGTTAAGGCAAGGAAAGCATGGTTTTCCTTTGTCACCGAAGTTAGCCTAAACAAAGTAACAGAGTCATTAAGACAAAAACGTCAATCTTACTCTAAATGACAAGCATCTTACTCTTATCCCCTTTGTGTTAGTCACCTATTGCTGCGTAACAAACTCCCACAAATGTCACTGCTTAAAACAGCACATTTATTCTCTCTAAGTTTCTGCAGGTCACAAGTCCAGGAGAGCCTGGTTATCTTGTTCAAAATATGATGTGGCTAAAAGTTTCTGATTTTGACATGCTACGATCTTTTACTCTCAGTTCCCAAGACACTGTTTTAAAAAAGTGAGCTCACTGCTGGCCAGCGCTGTGGTTCTGGGCTTGGGTTTCTCTTTAAAGCCTATCCATTATTGGAAGAATCTACTTCTTGCATCTGTAGGACTGAGGTCCCTGCTTCCTTACTTCAGCTGGGAGCTATTACATGCTCCAAGAAGACACCTGAGTTTCTTCTCAGGCAATCCTTTCCATCTTCAACCCAGCAACCATGTGTCAAGTCCTGCTCAGACGCCAAAGCTGACTCTCTCCTCTGTCTCATCCACTTAACCTGAGACAATATTCTTATTTTTAGATAAGTTTTTAATTGCAAAGTCCTTTTGCCATTGAAAAATACATATTCATGGGTGCAATACCTCATCATATTTGTAGTCCTGGGGATTAGGGCATGGAATCTTTGTGGGTACCATAATTCTTATCACACTTTTCATGAGAGATAAAGAAAGAAAAAATGAATACTTCAATATATGTAAATGTATTATTTGTCCTTTTAATACATTAACTTTTTTGTTACACCCACAGCCAAATAGTCTTTTTAAATATTTCAGTAGTCACAGGTATATATCCAGATAATTTAAAGAGTCGACTAGTGATACATAACTATCTTGAGTAGCAAGTAGACATTCCTATTTGGAACTCTAAATCCCTCTAGTTCAGAAACTCATGAGACAAATATCATTTTCAATAAATGCTGTATATGAAAAAAAGGAAGGTTGAGGAGCAGTGGTCTTCTCACGATGAAAGATCAGGATGTAACTATCTTTCCTCTTTCCAACTCCCAACCACCCCACGCATACGTTTCTCATCCCCCATCCTCCCTGTAGAGTTATATTACAATTTGGGGTAGAGCTATATATGCTGTTTATATCTCTAAATATTCAATTGGGGCTGAGCCACATTAGATCTTTATTTTTCCTCAGCTGTGCCATGTTTTCCTTTCCCTTGAATTATGTCTTTTCTTTCACTTTTCCTTTGTGTTTACTTTTTTAATTCAATGCCAAAGTCTCCACCAGTTCTCAAAATTTCTTAACACATTACTTCATACTACAAACCATATCAATTTCCCTTTCTTAAAGAAGTCTTTAATGGAGGTGCACAGCCTACATACACCTTCTTCATGACTGGTACCAGCTGCCATCCTGGGATCCCCTTGTCATCACCCTGAGATTTTTTTTTTCATTCATCTTTTACCTTATATCTTATTCACTTCTCCTGCTTGTTTTTAAAAAACAAATACTCTAGGGGATTTTCTTTTCTCTTTCCCCATATACAGATATAATATGGTTTTTGTTTTTAATGTTCCTACGAGCCATTTTCTGGGCTATTTTCTAGAATAGAAATAAAAACAAATACATGCATTTGCTTTATTTTTATTTCATACTTCAATATGCAATATGTACATATACATGTTCAATCTCTGTAAAGCTTTTTTATATTTTTGCATTTGGAATTAATTATAGACTCAGCACAAACCCTATCTTTGAAGGTGTTAAGACAGTCAGATGTACTCTTCACCCAGCTTCCCCCAGTAGTGACATCTCATATAGCTGCCATACAATATCAAAAGTAGGAAATTGACATTGGTACATTACTAACTAAACTACAGACTATTCAGTTTTTGCCATTTTTTTATTTTTATTTTTATTAAATCATAATTGTGTACATTGGTGCAATCATAGGGCACAATGTGCTGACTTTATATACAATCTGAAATATTTTCATTGAACTATTTAACATAGCCTTCATGGCCTTTTAATCACTATATGAAGACATTTATA